>JBBGZY010003477.1:0-27799 GCA_037952925.1 Lithobates clamitans | reverse complement strand
ATCAGGGTCCCCATCAGAGCCCCCCCTTACATCAGGGTCCCCATCAGAGCCCCCCTTACATCACGGTCCCCTTCAGAGTCCCCTCCCCTTACATCAGGGTCCCCATCAGAGCCCCCCCTTACATCAGAGTCCCGATCAGAGCCCCCCTTACATCAGGGTGCCCATCAGAGCCCCCCTTACATCAGGGTCCCCATCAGAGCCCCCCTTACATCAGAGTCCCGATCAGAGCCCCCCTTACATCATGGTCCCCTTCAGAGTCCCCTCCCCTTACATCAGGGTCCCCATCAGAGCCCTCCCTTACATCAGGGTGCCCATCAGAGCCCCCCTTACATCAGGGTCCCCATCAGAGCCCCCCCCTTACATCAGGGTGCCCATCAGAGCCCCCCCCCTTATATCAGGGTCCCCCCATCAGAGCCCCCCTTACATCAAGGTCCCCATCAGAGCCCCCCTTACATCAGGGTCCCCATCAGAACCCCCCCTTACATCAGGGTGCCCATCAGAGCCCCCTCCCCTTACATCAGAGTCCCCATCAGAGCCCCCCCTTACATCAGGGTGCCCATCAAGGCCCTCCCCTTACATCAGGGCCCCCAGCAGAGTCTTTCATACATCAAAGTTTTACCTTATAAAAGGGTCCCCATTAGAGCCCTCCCTCCTTACATCAGGATTCCCATAAGATTCTCCCCTTACATCAGGGCCCCCATCAAAGCCCCCTCCCCCCGCTGACCAATTATTAGATGTGGCGGCTGCATTACTTTTTTTTTTTTAGTCTCCCCTCTTTGTTTTCACCTTGTGATCTGGCCAGTAGCACGCCTCCTATATTAGAGCCCCCCCCCACTCTGGAGGAATGAGAACATGAGGCACAGCAGCATTGTCAGGGAGGGGAGTGTTAGATGTACTAACAGATTTAGCTACACTAACAGACTGAATCCAAACCACAGCTCACACTCTATAAGTTACAGTAAACATTTTTTTTTCCTTTTGGGATAAAGGTTTTAAATAATCAATAAAAGCTGATCATTGTAAGCACCCCTGTCAGTGATAAATGGTTTGTCTCATCCATATAAACTGATACATTCTGCTAGAGAGCTCGTGCTTCTGAAAAACAACGGACTTGCTGGCTGAATCACCAGATAAAAATAAAAGAATGAATGCAGCCGTCACATCTAAGATTTGGTAATCTGCAGTATAATAAATGTTTGGTTTTGGGTTTAATATCGGCAGACATGAGATCTTCGGTTGTATGGTCAGATTGGAAGGTATATGGTGGAAGGCCGGTGACACCCCCTTGGAAGGCGGGATGTAAAGCCCGGAATATATCACAATGTTCTCTTCTCATTTACTTCATGGCAGGTCCAGGATGACAGTCTGGAGGAGGTGATTAAAGATACGGAGTCTCTCTTTAAGAATCGGGAGAAGGAATACCAGGAGACCATTGGTCAGATCGAGGTAAGAGAGGCGGAGCTGGAGGAGGGACCCTCCTCTGATGCTGTACTGAGGGGGGGTCAGCTGGGGCACGAGCCTTCGTATCCCCCGACTGCCTTTTGTGCTGGCAGGACTGAGCCGTCATAATGACAGCCTGCCATCGGGGAAACACTGGAGAAGAAGCCCACTATCAGTGTGACAGCCGCACCGTCCTGATACGGCTGTCAGAGTGACAGAACAATGACAGCATAGAGAGCCGTGTGACCTGCAGGACTGAGCTGTCAGTGTGACGGCCTGATCCCACCCGACATCCATTTATAAAACAATCCCATTCTTCTATTCCTTTATAAATCACTGTGACAGGCAAAACTTTTTTCATTTTGGTTAGAGGGGGGGTCTCCAAACTTTCTCAACAAAGGGCCAGTTTCCTGTTCTTCAGACTTTAGAGGGGCGGGGCAGTGCCCCATCATTGGTATCAGTGGGAGGAATAGTGTCCCATCATTGGTATCAGTGAGAGGAATAGTGCCCCATCATTGGTATCAGTGGGAGGAATAGTGCCCCATCATTGGTATCAATGGGAGGAATAGTGTCCCATCGTTGGTGTCAGTGGGAGGAATAGTCTCCCATCATTGGTGTCAGTGGGAGGAATAGTGTCCCATCATTGGTATCAATGGGAGGAATAGTGCCCCATCATTGGTATCAGTGGGAGGAATAGTGTCCCATCATTGGTGTCAGTGGGAGGAATAGTGCCCCATCATTGGTGTCAGTGGGAGGAATAGTCTCCCATCATTGGTGTCAGTGGGAGGAATAGTGTCCCATCATTGGTATCAATGGGAGGAATAGTGCCCCATCATTGGTATCAGTGGGAGGAATAGTGTCCCATCGTTGGTATCAATGGGAGGAATAGTGCCCCATCATTGGTGTCAGTGGGAGGAATAGTGCCCCATCATTGGTATCAGTGGGAGGAATAGTGCCCCATCATTGATATCAATGGGAGGAATAGTGTCCCATCGTTGGTATCAATGGGAGGAATAGTGCCCCATCATTGGTATCAGTGGGAGGAATAGTGCCCCATCGTTGGTATCAGTGGGAGGAATAGTGTCCCATCATTGGTATCAATGGGAGGAATAGTGCCCCATCATTGGTATCAGTGGGAGGAATAGTGTCCCATCATTGGTGTCAGTGGGAGGAATAGTGCCCCATCGTTGGTATCAATGGGAGGAATAGTGCCCCATCATTGGTGTCAGTGGGAGGAATAGTCTCCCATCATTGGTGTCAGTGGGAGGAATAGTGTCCCATCATTGGTATCAATGGGAGGAATAGTGCCCCATCATTGGTATCAGTGGGAGGAATAGTGTCCCATCGTTGGTATCAATGGGAGGAATAGTGCCCCATCATTGGTGTTCAGTGGGAGGAATAGTGCCCCATCATTGGTATCAGTGGGAGGAATAGTGCCCCATCATTGATATCAATGGGAGGAATAGTGTCCCATCGTTGGTATCAATGGGAGGAATAGTGCCCCATCATTGGTATCAATGGGAGGAATAGTGACCCATCCTTGGTATCAATGGGAGGAATAGTGTCCCATCATTGGTATCAATGGGAGGAATAGTGTCCCATCGTTGGTATCAATGGGAGAAATAGTGTCCCATCGTTGGTATCAATGGGAGAAATAGTGTCCCATCGTTGGTATCAATGGGAGGAATAGTGTCCCATCGTTGGTATCAATGGGAGGAATAGTGCCCCATCATTGGTATCAGTGGGTGGAATAGTGCCCCATCATTGGTATCAGTGGGAGGAATAGTGCCCCATCATTGGTATCAGTGGGAGGAATAGTGCCCCATCATTGGTATCAGTGGGAGGAATAGTGCCCCATCATTGGTATCAGTGGGAGGAATAGTGTCCCATCATTGGTATTAGTGGGAGGAATAGTGTCCCATCATTGGTGTCAATGGGAGGAATAGTGTCCCATCATTGGTGTCAATGGGAGGAATAGTGTCCCATCATTGGTGTCAGTGGGAGGAATAGTGTCCCATCATTGGTCTCAGTGGGAGGAATAGTGTCCCATCATTGGTCTCTGTGGGAGGAATAGTGCCCCATCATCGGTATCAGTGGGAGGAATAGTGTCCCATCATTGGTGTCAGTGGGAGGAATAGTGCCCCATCATTGGTATCAGTGGGAGGAATAGTGTCCCATCGTTGGTATCATTGGGAGGAATAGTGTCCCATCATCGGTATCAGTGGGAGGAATAGTGCCCCATCATTGGTGTCAGTGGGAGGAATAGTGCCCCATCATCGGTATCAGTGGGAGGAATAGTGTCCCATCATTGGTGTCAGTGGGAGGAATAGTGCCCCATCATTGGTGTCAGTGGGAGGAATAGTGCCCCATCATTGGTGTCATTGGGAGGAATGAGGCCGCTGCCACTACTCCTGTCAGCTTTATATTAGAAGGAACTTCCCCCCCTCCTCCATCCCTACAATACACGTTGCACCCAGGACAGCCGCCCCTTTTGCCCACCCCTTGTCCCGGCCCTGATTCAGATACACGTTCTGCTCGGCTGTAAATAAAGCTGTTTGCAGTGACGGTTCTTTGATCGTGGAGAAGAAGATTGACTTTGGTTCAGCACTTTATTGCTGTGCTGCTGGAGCTCTCAGTGCGCCCCTCCCTCTATTCACTGCACCCTCCACGTCCTGACCCTAGGGGGAGCTCAGCATTGGGGCAGAGAGTCCAGGGGTGGGGGCAGGAGAGGGCTGCTGGCTTTAGGGTGGCACAACTCTAATCTGGGGGGGGGGCTACACTGCCCCCCAGTACCCCCCTAGTTCCGGCCTTGATAAAGTATTTGTTACATTTAAAGCTGCAGAAAACTGTCACAGATGGATAACATGCCAGAAGAAAAGATCATCGATCGTCCTAGGAGAGTAGTCGGAGACTGAAGTCATGCTATAGGAGACACTCAGAGACTAGGGATTGGTTGCATGAAACCATTGGACTCTACTACTATTAAGGGCCCCTTTACAAATCACTGCTCCTTCTACTGACTGCTGGGGTCCAAGGGACACCTCAAGCATTAAAGAACCACATGTGTGTAAGAGGGGCCCCGACCCTCCAGGGGTAAAGCCTCACTCGGGGAACTCTTGACCTGGCCTAAAAGGCCTTTTTGCAATCCTCCGTGGCCCCCAGCTCCATAAGAAGCAGAAAGTCTACAGCCGGCTTTCCTGGGTGCAGGTCCACCCCTCCCCAGCCCTGTGCAGCCTCCATGTGCTGGTTACCTCCATGCTGGTGTGGGGTGTCCGGCTTCCATACCCAAAATGTGTAAGGGCTCCTCCCAACCTGGCTTATATGTGGGTCCTGCATCACCCAGGGCCACTGATAAGGCAGTACAACTGGTCCTGTTGTACTGGGCCCAGGCCCCATCAGTTAAACAGGGGGGCCCAGGCCCCATCCTTTAAACAGGGGGGTCCAGGCCCCATCCGTTAAACAGGGGGTCCAGGCCCCATCAGTGAAACAGGGGGGTCCAGGCCCCATCAGTGAAACAGGGGGGTCCAGGCCCCATCAATTAAACAGGGGAGCCCAGGCCCCATCAGTTAAACAGGGAGTTCCAGGCCCCATCAGTTAAACAGGAGGGCCCAGGCCCCAGCATTTAAATGGGGGTCTCAGGCCCCATCAGTTAAACGGGGGGCCCGGAGCAGCTTTATTGTTAGTGTCTGCCAAATTAATAATTGGAAGCTTTTAGACCACACTCCCGTTCCTATGTGCTTACCATGGCTTAAATTACATTTCCCTGGGCCCCATAAGGTAAACAAAGGGGCCCAGGAGGTGGGGGCAGAGGAGGGACTTTTCATTTTCGGTGGGGTAGGCAAATAAAATGTTAGTGCCGCTCTCCCGCTGCACCCGGAAAGGGGGGGATGTAGGTGGGGACCTCGTCAAGAAGGCTGTACAGGGCCCAATGATTTCTAACAGAAGCCCTGACCTCACCCTGACCTCAATCATGGCATCACTGCTGGGGGACGCTAACCAAAAGGGGCCTAACACCTGATGACACTGTCTGCTATAATCAGACACCATTCTGGTACAGAGCCACCTAGTGGTAAATTCGCTAACTGCACCTGCCTACATGTGGCCCTCAGGCTGCAGGTTGGGCACTAGGAATCCCTAACTCCCCCCCAAATCAGGAAGGGGAATGTCTCCAGAGGGGAACAGATGGTGAAAAACGCCCCAACAGGACATTTAACTATTTACTATTTTATCCGAAACAACAACAAAAAAGTTTTGACTTTCGATAAAAGACGAATGTTTCCTTCATGTACAGCTGGAGCTGGCCACAGCGAAGGACGACATGACGCGTCACCTGCATGAATACATGGAGATGTGCAGCATGAAGCGGGGGCTGGACGTGCAGATGGAGACGTGCCGGAGACTGATCAACCAATCAGAGCAGAGGTGAGTGAACCAACATCTGATGTCAGAAAGTGCAGCTGCCTGGTGATGTCATCACTGGTGGGAGGGGCCTGCACTGTGCTGTGCATATCTACCTGGAAATATGTCTCAGTACTCCTCTATAAAAAACCCTCAGCCCCAAATAGAATAGAAAAAAAACTATAGAATAGAAAGAATATAACAATATAACAATGTAACCATCTTCCGAAATGCACATTTTGAATAGCCTACATTTGCATTTGAATAGAAAAGAATATAATAGAAAAGAATAGAATAAAATAGAAAAAAACAATAGAAAAGAATGGAATAGAAAGAAAGAAATTTAAATTTCGAATAGCATAATTTCTATTACAAATGGAATTGGATTCAAATTTAATTTTACCAAATTTTGGAAAATTTGAATCAATTTGAATTTTAATAAATGAAACTAATTCCCGAAAACTAATGAAACAAATTTAACTAAACAAATTTTTGTAAATAACAAATGGAAACGAAACAAATTTTTTCCTTCTGCACATGTCTAGTCCTCCAGCCAGGAAATGAGGCGGGGTCTATTTGACTGGCTGCAGCTTCTAATGCACAATGTGAGAAGCTCACAGTGTGCAGTGACATCAGACGAAGCCGTTTCAGTCCAGAGGGGGGGTGGGGGAGCCGGTACACCTGTGTAAGAATGAAGGGGAGGAGCCGGTACACCTGTGTAAGACTGAAGGGGAGGAGCCGGTACACCTGTGTAAGACTGAAGGGGAGGAGCCGGCACACCTGTGTAAGACTGAAGGGGGAGGAGCCGGTACACCTGTGTAAGACTGAAGGGGGAGGAGCCGGTACACCTGTGTAAGACTGAAGGGGAGGAGCCGGTACACCTGTGTAAGACTGAAGGGGAGGAGCCGGTACACCTGTGTAAGACTGAAGGGGAGGAGCCGGTACACCTGTGTAAGAATGAAGGGGAGGAGCCGGTACACCTGTGTAAGAATGAAGGGGAGGAGCCGGTACACCTGTGTAAGAATGAAGGGGAGGAGCCGGTACACCTGTGTAAAAATGAAGGGGAGGAGCCGGTTACACCTGTGTAAGACTGAAGGGGAGGAGCCGGTACACCTGTGTAAGAATGAAGGGAAGGCTGGAGGTAAATTTTAAGTCTTTCCTCTTTCTTCAGGTCTCCTCCTCCCAGCAGCGAATCGGCCTGTAATGAGGACCCCGAAGACTCGGACCGTGACGCTCCGTCTTCGGACAGCTCGGCCAGATGATAAAAGGGGAATTCCGAATTCGTTCTGCACCTGCCACCACTGCCTGTAGAGCGGCGTGACGCTGTTTGCATTGATGTTCATTCCCCGGGACGGATTCTGAGTGCAGAAAATTGACCAGCGGGTGCAGCTGCTAGACTCTGGGGATGCAAAAGGGGGCGCAATGCTGAACAGAGCCTGGGGATGGAGGGGGGCTCTCTGGCTTGGTATATATAGGGGTTTGATGCTTTATCCTGTACGTATAGCTGCAATAACGTCTGTAGATATTGTCTATATAGGTGTGGGTGCTAGGCATGATTCACTTTAGTCTGCTGGGAATATTGCGGGGAATGTATGGGCGTCACATGCCGATGGAGTTTGATGGAATACGTCCGTGCTCAGGCTGTTCCATATTGGCAGTGCCAATGATGACATGCAAACTGCAGTAACCTTCAGCAGCCAATCAATCGGCTCCAACGCCAAAATAAAATTTGAAAAAATAGTGTAGAATAGGATGACCTTTTCTAGAGTCCTGACCTGCCGTTGGCCAATTGCTATCAAACTCCCATGAATTAAGAGACTGCAGATGATAAAGCAGTGTAAACTTGGCCGGTGCAGATGATACAGCAGTGTAAAATTGGACAATGCAGATGATACATACAGCAGTGTAAAATTGGACAATGCAGATGATACAGCAGTGTAAAATTGGACAATGCAGATGATACATACAGCAGTGTAAAATTGGACAATGCAGATGATATAGCAGTGTAAAATTGGCCGATGCAGATGATAAAGCAGTGTAAAGTCTGCCAGAAGCAGGACATTTTTAATGAGCAAAGCTAGGCCTAAATATACTAAAGAAAAAATGTACAAATGTACAGGCTGGGGTTTCTTCTGTAAAATTTGAATTGGGGGCGGAAAGGGTCTGTGCCACAACGCATGTCGACCCATTAATCACAGGTGTGAATGGGCCCTTACTGTGTCCCAGCGTTGTGATTTCACCTCCTACATGGATATTTATCTCATATGAACTGTTACTGGGCACCCAAGTACAGGTTTAGGGAACGCTGTTTTATCATAACCAACAAAACCTTGAATTTTCCAACTGGATACCTCAAGGGGTGTATTTATATTTTTTAAAAATTGCATAGATATTCTTCCAGCAAAACTGCTGTGCA
Source organism: Lithobates clamitans (assembly GCA_037952925.1). Taxonomy (NCBI): domain Eukaryota; kingdom Metazoa; phylum Chordata; class Amphibia; order Anura; family Ranidae; genus Lithobates; species Lithobates clamitans. The sequence continues at coordinate 19,545 of JBBGZY010003477.1, read as the reverse complement.
AATGGGACAAAACTAAATGTTCTCCTCTACAGGTGGAATGTTATTCATGCATAAAAAAAATTTTGAATGGTTCAGGAAAATACCACCTTATGGCCGCTAGAGGGAGCTGAGGATCATACTTTATTTTCTATAATCCTCCGTGCCCTCTAGTGGCCATAATGCGGTATTTTCCCGAATGGTGCTTCATACGCTTTGCTCTTTCATTACTTGATCTCTCATTGGTTGAGGCTAAGCTAGTCAGCAGTATATGGAGTCTGGTTGCTATGGGTTGCTGCACTTTGCACACTGATATTTGCACACTGCCCCGCTGGATACGTCTGTCTGTGTAGCTGTGTGCTGCCTTAATGCTCTTTGTATATAAGAAAATAAAGAAACTGGATACATATCTATGGGGGGTGCAAAGCACTCCCTACCTATACACAGAGAAATATTTCTGTATACGTTGACCTCATCTCATGTATGAAGGATTGGATATATATATATGGGGGGGGGCTGAAAGTTAATCTGTATTGTAGTAATAACAATTGCTGGGAATGGGAGGAGGGTAAGGGGGTAGTTAGTCCCTAAACTGGGATTTTCCAGTGATGACGGCTTTGCGTATGTTGGAGGTGCCCGTCTTTAGGTGCCTCCATGTTACCAGGGCACAGTGGGACCTAACCCTCCCACAACCTAACCTCCTAGAATCTGCCATGGCAAAGTGCGTGTTCAAATAAGGCGGAGTTTATTGACCAACCCTTTTATTTTGTTTTGAACAGAGCAAAGAAAGGTTTGAAGCCCATGTCAAGTCTTTTTAATTGGAAGGGTTTCCCCTCACTTCCTGTCAAGGCAGGAAGTGAGGGATAAATTCTCTGATGGGGACACAGTCTAAAATCCATTGTTAGTAGGAAAAAGGAACTCCTGACTATTTTTTTTATGGCCGTCTCTGCCTTCCTGTCTCTGTGATGACCGCGCCCCCCCCCCTACTTTCTTCCTTCCATTTCCTGTACGGGCGTCACAGGGACAAGAAGTGAGGAAGAACCCCCTCTCCCCGGTGGGGTCACTGACAGAGATAAAAACCTGACTGACATTTTAACATAGAATTAAAAAAAAAAAAAGCAAAAACCTTGTGCTGAAATATTCATCTTCAATACAAAGATGTCCCTTGCAGTACTTTTTTCGGCCACTAGATGGCCAGCATCATTCAACCCACTTCCTCTAGGCTCAAGTCATCCCGGACGAGCCCCCAAGCGGTGAATTGAGAAGCAGCGCGTTGATGAGCTCATCTCTCAGTCACTCTGCTCTGTCTCTCTCTCTCTCTCTCTTCCCATCAGCATGCTTCTTGGTTGCTTTTGCTGCTTCTTTCTCTCACACTCCAGCCCTGCTGTACGGGGAATGCAGGTAGCTGATCCCAGGTCACATTCAGGTGCTTTTGGCAAATGTATGGTTGAAGAAAGCATTTAAACGGGGACACAGACTAAAATCCATTGATGGTAGAGAGAGGAAAATGTTTTTTATGGCTGTCCCTGCTTTCTATTCTCTGTGACAGCCGTGCCCCTCCTTTCTACCTTCCATTTCCTGTACGAGTGTCACAGGGACAGGAAGTGGGGAAGATCCCCCCCCCCCCAGTGGGGTCACTGACAGAGATAAAAACCTGACTGCATTTTAACATTGAACTTAGATAAAAAATTAATAGCCCATAAATGGGTAAAAAAAATAAGCAATTTTTGCTGAAATATTCATCTTCAATACCAATATTTCCCCTGCAGTACTTTTTTTCGCCCACTAGATGGCCAGCATGATTCAACCCACTTCCTCTAAGCTCCAGTCATCCCGGACGAGCCCCCAACCTGTGAAATGAGAAGCAGCGTGGTGATGAGCTCATCTCTCAGTCACTCTGCTCTGTCTCTGCTTCTTCCTCTCACATTCCAGCCCTGCTGTACAGGGGATGCAAGTGGCTGATACCGGGTCACATTCAGGTGCTTTTGGCAAATGTGTGTGTCCCCCTTTGGAAAGATTTGCCCTCACTTCCTGTACTGGTGACACGATGGGAAGTAACTACGGTTGCCATAAATAATAAATGTAAGCAATAAAAGTAAATGTAAACAAATTAGAATTACAAAAAAAGGCAAAATTATAATAAAAGCGAATCTTAATAAATTATAATAATAGTTGCCATTGAGAAACTTTGTTCTTAAATGTGTTTATTTTTACTTTGATTATTTATGGCAATTGTATTTATACACAACATACATTTTTAATTATTGATTCTCTAACCCCGCCCCTTCCTTTTTTTTCTTGCACCCTTTCTATTCCTCTTAGAGATTGTGTTACACTGTGTCCTGATGAAGTGACAAGTAGTCACGAAAGGCGTTGCTTTTGTGTTTTTTTTTTATCAACCTTTTAACTGATGTCCCCTTTGAAGTGATTGCGATTTATATTTTTGGGTGGTCTTTTATTCCTGAGATCCTGAGATCCTTACCTCTCCAACGGGGACAGGACAGGAGTCATCAACTAACAGAGGTTCCTTCTTTGCTCTCTCCAATACAAAGCAGGGGGGGGGGCTTGGCTGGAGTTCCCCTTAAATGAGGCCGCCAACTATACCGGAACACTGATCACTGAATGATATGAGAGATGTGCCAATCCCCTCCCTAACCCCTCCCCCCCCGACCTTCCTACAGCATTTCAGGAAGATGGACGGTGCACTTTAATTTTCTAGGTTTGTATCAGAGAATGTATATATGATGGATGGATATATATTCCTATGGTGTATAAAGGACATGGAGCATGTGTGTATATATATATACGGTGTACTGTATACATAGCGCCATCACAGAGACGTCTAACATTGTACATATACACCTCAACAAATACAGATCTACATACCGAAACGACTCGTGTGCGGCTCGTTATTATCTGATCATTATTGTTACCAGGTTCCTGTGGTTTGCCTGCTTCAGCTTTAGGATATCAGACCTTAAAAGGGTTAAAGTCTGAAAAAAATCGCCATTACCAATGTGTCATTCGCACCGACATCACCAATCTTCACCGTCATTTGCCCTAATACCTTTGTTCCTTAGGATCGTCAGCGCCATCTAGTGGCAATAATGTGGTATTTTCCTGATTAAAAGTATTTTAGGGGAAATACTGTATAATCGCCACTAGATGGCGTCGGTGATCCTAAAAAATAAATGTATTAAAGTGGAACCAAACCCTCCCAACCTTTACAGCTAAGAAAGCTGCCACTGCTCTTAGGATCATCAGCGCCATCTAGTGCCAATAATGTGGTGATTGAAGTATTTTGAGGGAAATGCTGCATCATTGCCACTAGAAGGCGCCAATGATCCTAAAAACAAATGTATTAAAGTGGAACCAAACCCTCTCAACCTTTACACCTCAAGAAGCTGTCCTTGCTCTTAGGATCATCAGCGCCATCTCGTGGCAATATCATGGTATTTTCCTGATTAAAAGTATTTTAGGGGAAGTTACTGTGTAATTGCCACTAGAAGGCGCCAATGATCCTAAAAAATAAATGTATTAAATTGGAACCAAACCCTCCCAACCTTTACAGCTAAGGAAGCTGCCACCACGCTTAGGATCATCAGCGCCATCTAGTGGCAATATCATGGTATTTTCCTGATTGAAGTATTTTGAGGGAAATACTGTATAATTGCCACTAGATGGTGCCAATAACCCTAAAAAATAAATGTATTAAAGTGGAACCAAACCCTCCTAACCTTTACAGCTAAGGAAGCTGCCACCATGCTTAGGATCATTAGCGCCATCTAGTGGCAATAATATGGTGAGCAAAGTATTTTGCGGGAAATACAGTATTATTGCCACTAGATGGCGCTGATGATCCTAAGAGCAGTGGCAGCTTCCCTAGGTGTAAAGGATAGGAGGGGTTTGGTCCCACTTTAATACATTCATTTTTCTAGGTTCATCTGCGCCATCTAGTGGCAATTATACAGTATTTCCCCTAAAATACTTAAATCAGGAAAATACCACATTATTGCCACTAGATGGTGCTGATGATGGAACCAGACCCTCCTATCCTTTACAGCTCAGGGTACTTTCACACTGCCTAGTGCCCAGCGTTAGCGGTAAAGTACCACTAGTTTTAGCGGCACTTTACTGCTGTTATAGTGGCGCTCTTTTTTTAGGCTGCTAGCGGGGGTCGTTTTTAACCCCCCGTTAGCGGCCAAAGAAAGGGTTAAAAGTGCCTGTGTTGCGGCGCTGCCGAAGCGCTGCCCATTCATTTCAATGGGCAGAGCGTTTTGGGAGGGGTGTATACAATGCTCCCACACCACCCCAAAGATGCTGCTTGCAGGGCCTTTTTTCCTGTCCTGCAAGCGCACCGCCCCGGTGTGGGAGCACTCGGGCTTTCACACCGTGGAGGCAAGAGAGGCGCTTTTCAGGTGCTTTACAGGTGCTATTTTAAGCGCTAAAATGCCTGAAAAGCTCCTCAGTGTGAAAGTAGCCTAAGGAAGCGCTCTTAGGATCATCAGTGCCATCTAGGGACAATAATGTGGTGATTGAAGTATTTTGAGGGAAATACTGCATCATTGCCACTAGATGGTGCCAATGATCCTAAAAAATAAATGTATTGGTGGAACCAAACCCTCCCAACCTTTACAGCTAAAGAAGCTGTCACTGCTTTTGGGATCATAAGCGCCATCTAGTGGCAATAATGTGGTATTTTCCTGATTGAAGTATTTTAGGGTAAATACCATATCATTGCCACTAGATGGCGCAGATGATCTCAGAAAATAAATGTATTAAAGCGGACCTTCAGTCATTATTTTTAACTTTCCATCTATTAAATTTTCCGCCCTTGTTGTTGTTGTTTTAAATTTGGATAGTAAATATTTTTTTTTGCTGCCAGTAAATCCCTTATACAGCCCACTTCCTGTTTCCTGTCTGGTCATTAGTCTAGGCTTATGACATCATGCACAGCTCTCATTCACTCTCGTGAGAGTTTGCCAGGAAGGGAGGGGGGATGAGTCATAAAGAGGGCCAATGAGAGCTGCAGAGCTGGAGGTGTGCCTCTGTGTAAATCCCAGGAAGTGAACAGGCAGCAGCTTCAGCTGCCCACAGCAAGACTCAGTGGAGGGAGATTTCTGCAGCATATTCGGCAAGTACAGAATCCCAGTATATATAAAATAATGTGCAAAGTGGTTGGAGGGAAGCTTCAGAATGGCAAAGATGTTTTTATTACAAATTATGTGAGCGGACTGCAGTTCCTCTTTAAAGTAGAACAAAACCCTCCTATCCTTTACAGCTAAAGAAGCTGTCGCCACTCTTAGGATCATCAGCGCCATCGAGTGGCAATAATGTGGTATTTTCCGGATTGTAGTATTTTAGGGGAAATACCAGATAATTACCAGTAGATGGAGCTGATAGTCCTAGAAAAAAAATGTATTAAAGTGGAACTAAACCCTCCTATCCTTTACAGCTAAGGAAGCTGCCACCATGCTAAGGATCATTAACGCCATCTAGTGGCAATAATGTGATCTTTTCCTGATTTAAGTATTTTAGGGTAACTACTGTATAATTGCCACTAGATGGCGCAGGTGATCTCAGAAAATGTTTGTATTATAAGGGAACTAAACCCTCCTATACTTTAGTAAGCTGGAAGCAGAGACGCCCGTCCATTAAGGGCGCACGGGCGCCGCCCCCCCCCCCCCTGTTCATGCCGCCCCCCTATCAATGCGTCCGGCCCCTTGCAGGATGCTGGGCGCATGAATTACAGCGGCGGGGGTGTTTATTTTAAGCACCTGATTAGAGGGGAGATCTGTACAGGTAATCAGGGCACTGATCATCGGTGTAGCCCCAGCAGTGCCCAGGAGTCATGCCAGTCTGTGCCCATCAGTGACACCAAACAGTGCCCATTAGTGATGTCAGTCAGTGCTGCTATCAGTGCCCATCAGTGACACCAAACAGTGCCCATTAGTGATGTCAGTCAATACTGCCTATCAGTGCCCATCAGTGCCTGCTCATGGGTGCCGCCTATCTGAGCTCATCAGTGCCAACTATCAGTGCCCATCAGTGCCTGCTCATGGGTGCCGCCTATCTGAGCTCATCAGTGCCACCTATCAGTGCCCATCAGTGCCCATCAGTGCCTGCTCATCAGTGCCGCCTATCTGTGCTCATCAGTGCCTGCTCATCAGTGCCGCCTATCTGTGCTCATCAGTGCCTGCTCATCAGTGCCGCCTATCTGTGCTCATCAGTGCCTGCTCATCAGTGCCGCCTATCTGTGCTCATCAGTGCCTGCTCATCAGTGCCGCCTATCTGTGCTCATCAGTGCCTGCTCATCAGTGCCACCTATCAGTGCCCATCAGTGCCTGCTCATGGGTGCCGCCTATCTGAGCTCATCAGTGCCACCTATCAGTGCCCATCAGTGTGGCATATTAGTGCCTCCTCATCAGTGCCATTCAGTGAAGGAGAAAAATGACTGATGATTTGCTGTCAAATTATTTATACTAAATATAAAAATACTAAAATTAAAAAATACAAAATATATACTAAAAAATTATTTACTAAGAAAAACAATTTTTTTTTCTTAATTTTCGGTCTTTTTTTTTTTTTACCCCAAAAAAAACAAAAAACCCAGGGGTGATTAAATATCACCAAAAGAAAGCTCTATTTGCTTGAAAAATAATATAAAAATGTCCTCTGTGTACAGTGTTACATGACCGCGTAATTGTCATTCAAAGTGTGACAGCGCTGAAAGCTGAACATTGGTCTGGGCAGGAAGGGGGAGGGGCGTTCCCGGCAGGCAAGGGGTTAAAATAATTACAGAGCCATCATCCACATACAGAAATAGAAGGGAGAATGTACATCGCACAGCGTGTGTGTATCACTTTAAGAAATAATGGTAGCGCCGCACACATGTAAAAGGTATACGCGTTTTGTGCGATTTTGCGTGCGTTTTCTGTATCGCAGTACATACTTCCGATGATTTGTACGGTTTTGCTGACGGGTCAAAGCTGCGTTCAGACGTTAGGATTTGTTTTACTTTCAGAGGTTAAAGGATAATTGTGAGGAAAAGAGCGAGAATGTAACAAAAGGACGCGAGTCGTAGAGGATCGGATTCTCCGGGTATATGGAAGGATAATGGCTGCAGCAAAGCATTGTGGGAGATGCGTTCGCCATTACAGCACCTGAGCGCAGTCACGCTCTCCGGACACAGTTTGGGAGTCACGATGCGGCGTTGGCCCCGGGTCATTATATGAAAAGGTCTCTTACAACACCGCCGGCTCAGATTTCACTTCCCCATAACGACATCGCTGACGCCAACCGCCGCACTGACACAATTCTCCTGGTGGGCGTCAGTCTTCCGCCACGCCCAGCCCAATGACTTAGGAAAGTCCGAATATTAACGGCGGCTTCTAATACGCAGGTCAGCCCCTGAGCGTTTTGTTGCACGTTTTTGCGACAGCGCTAAACATCAAGAATCCTGTTCTTTTCTCTTTGTGGCTTTTCCTAATTTATTTAAAAAATATATATATTTTTGATAATTATTAATGACTACAGAGCTGCATATTTTCTTTAATATCCACCTGGAGTTCAGTTTTAACTATTTTTTAATATACAAAATTTTGTATATTATTATTTAATAATTATTGTTTCATAATATAATTAAAATTATATTCTATTTATTATATTATAACACATATAATATTTAATATACAACATTAGATATATTATTATTATTTCAGAATAATTATTTTATAATATAATAAAATTACATTCTATTTATTATATTATAATAATATATTCAATGTTGTATATTAAATATTATATGTGTTATAATATAATAAATAGAATGTAATTTTATTATATTATAAAATAATTATTATGAAATAATAATATATTCAATGTTGTATATTAAATATTATATTATTTCATAATAATTATTTTATAATATAATAAAATTACATTCTATTTATTATATTATAACACATATAATATTTAATATACAACATTGAATATATTATTATTTAATAATAATTATTTTATAATATAATAAAATTACATTCTATTTATTATATTATAACACATATAATATTTAATATACAACATTGAATATATTATTATTTCATAATATTTATTTTATAATATAATAAAATTACATTCTATTTATTATATTATAACACATATAATATTTAATATACAACATTGAATATATTATTATTTCATAATAATTATTTTATAATATAATAAAATTACATTCTATTTATTATATTATAACACATATAATATTTAATATACAACATTGAATATATTATTATTTCATAATATTTATTTTATAATATAATAAAATTACATTCTATTTATTATATTATAACACATATAATATTTAATATACAACATTGAATATATTATTATTTCATAATATTTATTTTATAATATAATAAAATTACATTCTATTTATTATAATATAACACATATAATATTTAATATACAACATTGAATATATTATTATTTAATAATATTTATTTTATAATATAATAAAATTACATTCTATTTATTATATTATAACACATATAATATTTAATATACAACATTGAATATATTATTATTTAATAATATTTCTTTTATAATATAATAAAATTACATTCTATTTATTATATTATAACACATATAATATTTAATATACAACATTGAATATATTATTATTTCATAATATTTCTTTTATAATATAATAAAATTACATTCTATTTATTATATTATAACACATATAATATTTAATATACAACATTGAATATATTATTATTTCATAATAATTATTTTATAATATAATAAAATTACATTCTATTTATTATATTATAACACATATAATATTTAATATACAACATTGAATATATTATTATTTCATAATAATTATTTTATAATATAATAAAATTACATTCTATTTATTATATTATAACACATATAATATTTAATATACAACATTGAATATATTATTATTTCATAATATTTATTTTATAATATAATAAAATTACATTCTATTTATTATAATATAACACATATAATATTTAATATACAACATTGAATATATTATTATTTAATAATATTTATTTTATAATATAATAAAATTACATTCTATTTATTATATTATAACACATATAATATTTAATATACAACATTGAATATATTATTATTTAATAATAATTATTTTATAATATAACAAAATTACATTCTATTTATTATATTATAACACATATAATATTTAATATACAACATTGAATATATTATTATTTAATAATATTTATTTTATAATATAACAAAATTACATTCTATTTATTATATTATAACACATATAATATTTAATATACAACATTGAATATATTATTATTTAATAAGAATTATTTTATAATATAATAAAATTACATTCTATTTATTATATTATAACACATATAATATTTAATATACAACATTGAATATATTATTATTTCATAAGAATTATTTTATAATATAATAAAATTACATTCTATTTATTATATTATAACACATATAATATTTAATATACAACATTGAATATATTATTATTTCATAAGAATTATTTTATAATATAATACAATTATATTCTATTTATTATATTATAATAAATATAATATTTAATATACAAAATGTAATATATTATTATTTAATAATATAATATCATAAATATTATTATATAATAAAATAATATTCTATTTATCACATTATAATAAATATATATTATTCAATATACAAAAAAAAAATGTCACGTGTTTGCACATTGGCCCCATTGTGGATCTCTCAGGGTGGAAGAAGCTGGCAGTGGGGGAGGGGGTCCCACGCCAAATTAATTAGCTGATCATACCAGCCGGTGAGTTGGAGCCGCTCAGGGACAGACTCATAAAAAAAAGAAACACACAGACTGTTGTAAATCTTTTTTAAAAGAAAAAAAAAAAGTAAGCAGAGCACACACCTCCGCCCTCACCGCCTCCTCGCCTGGTGCCCTCACCCCCCTCCCCCCCTCCTTGGACCTTTACTGGCAGGAACAGACATGTGGCAACAGCTAGGCAGACGGAAATTAATAAGTCGCCAACGTCTACGTGAGCTCAATAATAAAATAATGTAATCCCATCAGAAGGAGCTTTAGAGCCCTGACTACATTCACTGTAATGAGGACTTTCGAAAAACCAACTCAGGAATGAAGTGTAGACTGCAGACAACATGGAAACTTACCTTATAGAGGGGGGGGGGGGGAGCATGCCCTCATTAAAGTGTTCCTCCATTTTCCTGTGAAATAAAAAACAGTTGCTTGACGTGGAAGAAGCACTCATAGATAAAGTGCGCCTTGACTGGGAATGGTGGAACCGGAAACCATAAGCTTGGATGATGGCCTGTCTGGGCCACCTAGAGATGGTGGAACAAGAAGCTGATGAACCATTATGTGGTCCACAAAGGGGATCGGTCTACCTGAAAGAAGCACTGAGAGATAGGATCTCACAGCTCAAACTACAACTAGACAAGGGGGGTAACATTTCCTTTTGGAGAACTTGAGCTGCACAGAGGGGACAAAAGAACAATGTCCCGGTGGAGGTAAAAGACAAGAAACAAGTCCTACTGTAGGCATCAATACCACCTTGTGCAAAGCTAGAAATGACTCCTTGTAAGATTCCTGAGTCACCCAACCAGGGACAACACAGTCCTCTGGGATACATGATCTGTTCAGAGATCAGATTAGCTTGTTCTATGAAGACAGAATGTTGGGCTGCAGAAGTCTGGAGTGAAGCGGGAGGTCCAAAGATGAACATTATATCGGTTGCAATTACAGCTGCAAGTCTTTTTGGGGTGTCTCTACCAGCTTTGCACATCTAGAGAGGACATTTCTGCCCATTCTTCTTTGTAAAATATCTCAAGCTCTGTCAGATTGGATGGAGAGCGTCTGTGAACAGCAATTTTCAAGTCTTGCCACAGATTCCCGATTGGATTTAGGTCTAGACTGTGACTGGGCCATTCTTACACATGAATATGCTAGACATCCCAACCTGCAAAAACTCACTTCAGGGAGGTGACGCTTTGCGCCGACGCCGAGCCCCCCCACCAATTAAATGCAGCCTTACCAGTGCCCATGATATACAGTCTGGTCACACAGAGCTCTGAAACGTATTTGAATATCCCGGTGGCAACTATACCAAACTCCCACCTCCTATGATACACGTCACACTTATTCAATGTATCATTGGATCAGTGTTCCGTCTATCTAGGAGGCGGGAGTTTGTTACAGTCCTCCACCTTGCACAGCCAGGGAGGTCATCACATCTGCCTGTCACACAGCCACAGATAGAAGACAGAGCAGCGCGAGCGGCCGCCGCAGCCATACTCCATTCGGTCACTCGGGCTGCTCTGTCTTCTGTCTGTAGCTGAGTGACAGCAACAGCCGGGAGATCGCCCGACTCCCGCAGCCAAATGCGGGAGACTCCCGCGACTCACAGGAGACTTGGGATGTCTGATATGCTTTGATGTAAACCATTCCATTGTAGCTCTGGCTGGATGTTTCGGGTCGTTGTCCTGCTGGAAGGTGAACCTCCGCCCCAGTCTCAAATCTTTTGTAGACTCTTACAGGTTTTCTTCTAAGATTGTCCTGTATTTGTCTCCATCCATCTTCCCATCAACTCTGACCAGCGTCCCTGTCCCTGCTGAAGAAAACCATCCCCACCACATGAAGCTGCCACCACCATGTTTCACGGTGGGGATGGTGTGTTGAGGGTGATGTGCAGTGTTAGTTTTCCCCACACATAGTGTTTTGCTTTTAGGCCATAAAGTTGAATTTTGGTCTCATCTGACCAGATCACCTTCTTCCACATGTTTGCTGTGTCCCCCACATGGCTTCTCACAAACTACAAACAGGACTTCTTATGACTTTCTTTCACCAATGTCTTTCTTCTTGTCACTCTTCCATAAAGGGCAGATTTGTGGAGAACACGACTAATAGTTGTCCTGTGGACAGATTCTCCCACCTGAGCTGTGGATCTCTGCAGCTCCTCCAGAGTTACCATGGACCTCTTGGCTCTTCTCTGATGAATGCTCTCCTTGCCCGGCCGGTCAGTTTAGGTGGACAGCCATGTCTTGGTAGGTTTGCAGTTGTGCCATACTCTTTCCATTTTCTGATGATGGATTGAACAGAGCTCCGTGAGATGTTCAAAGCTTGGGAGATTTTTTACATTTACATTTTTGGTTGTAACATGACAAAATGTGGGAAACTTCAAGGGGTGTGAATACTTTTTCAAGGCACTGTATTGGTGTTCAGTTGGGAAAGACTACCTTTTATTGTGGTCAGTGGAAGAAGGGGCCCCTTATATTTGTGGTCCAGAAGACAAGGATCCCCATATATTGGTGGTTAGTGGAAGAAGGATCTCCTTATATTGGTAATCAGTGGAGAAGATTCCCCTTATATTGGCGGTTAGTGGGAAAAGGATCCCCTTATATTAGTGGTCAGTTGTAGAAGGATCCCCTTATATTGGCGGGTAGTGGGAGAAGGATCCCCTTATATTAGTGGAAAGTGGGAGAAGGACACCCTTATATTGGTGGCCAGTGGGAGAAGTACCCCTTTATATTGGTGGTTAGTGGGAGAAGGATCCCCTTATATTGGTGGTTAGTGCTACTGTAGGCATCAACATCACCTTGTACTAATGCAAAACCAGAAATGAGTTCTTGCAAGATTACTGAGCCACCTGACCAGGGACAACCCAGTCCTCTGTGATACATGATCTGTCCAGAGATCAGACTAACTTGTCGTGAAGACAGAATGTTGGGCTGTAGAAGTCTTGAGTGAAACGGGAGGTCTGAAGATGAATCTTATATCAGTGGTCAGTAGGAGAAGGATCCATTTATATTGGTGGTCAGTGGGAGAAGGACCCCCTTATATTGTGGTCACGGGAACAAGGACCCCCTTATATTTGTGGTTAGTGGGAGAAGGACCTCCTTATATTGTTAATCAGTGGAAGAAGGATCCCCTTACAGTGGAGGTTAGTGGGAAAAGGGTCTCCTTATATTGGTGATCAGTGGGAGAAGGACCTCCTTATATTGGTGGTCCGGGGGAGAAGGATCCCCTTATATTGGTGGTCAATGGGAGAAGGGCCTCCTTATATTGGTGGTTCGGGGGAGAAGGATCCCCTTATATTGGTGGTCAGTAGGAGAAGGATCCCCTGATATTGGTGGTCAGTGGGAGAAGGACCCCCTTACATTAGTGTTAATCAAAAGAAGGATGGGACTTTTAAGGTACCAAAGAAGTATGCAAAAATTATTTTTAAATATAGAAATATAATTTTTTTTGACAGAGTTTCTTTAAAATGACCATGAAAGGTTCAAACAAAGCATATAATTCAGGTATCATATGCAACCACTTCTTACTCTACATGTTTCGCTCAAAGAGCTTCCTCAGGAGCTTCTGAAAGTGTTGCATGAAGTTTTAAAAAAGATTATATGATCTACTATTATAATAATTGTCAAACATAATCTTATATGATTGTTGTTTCTTTTGTAGTATCTTTTTTAAAACTTCATTCCATCATATTGGTGGTCAGGGGCAGAATGACCCCCTTATATTGATATTCAGTGGGAGAAGGATACCCTTATGTTGGTAATCAATGGAAAAAGAATACCCTTATACTGATGGTCAGGGAGAGAAGGACATCCTTATATTTGTTTGTCAAGGGGAGAAGAACCCACATATATTGGTGGTCAGTAGTGAGAAGAATTTACTTACAATGATTGTCAGTGGGAAAAGGAACCCTTTTATTAATGGTCAGGGGGAGAAGGATCCCCTTATATTGGTGGTCAGGAGGAGAAGGAACCCCTATATTGGTGGTCAGTGGGAGAAGGATCCCGTTATATTGGTGGTCATGGGGTGAAGGATCCCCTTATATTGGTGGTCAGGGGGAGAAATATCCACTTATATTGGTGGTCAGGGGAAAAAGTACTTTCTTAAATCGGTGGTCAGGGGGAGGACTTCCTTATATTGGTGGTCAGGGGGAGAAGGACTTCCTTATATTGGTGGTCAGGGGGAGAAGGACTTCCTTATATTGGTGGTCAGGGGGAGAAGGACTTCCTTATATTGGTGGTCACGGGGAGAAGGACTTCCTTATATTGGTGGTCAGGGGGAGAAGGATCCCTTTATATTAATGGTCAGGAGGAGCAGGATCCCCTTATGTTGGTGGTCAGTGGGTGAAGGAATTCCTTATATTGGTGGTCAGTGGGAGAAGGATCCCCTTATATTGGTGGTCAGGGGGAGAAGGATCCCTTTATATTAATGGTCAGAAGGATCCCCTTATATTGCTGGTCGTGGGGAGAAGGATCCCCTTATATTGGTGGTCAGGAGGAGAAGGACTTTCTTATATTGGTGGTCAGGGGGAGAAGGATCCCTTTATATTAATGGTCAGGAGGAGAAGGATCCACTTATATTGATGGTCATGAGGAGAAGGACTTTCTTATATTGATTGTCAGGGGGGGAGAAGGACATCCTTATATTGATGGTCAGGGAGAAGGACATCCTTATATTGATGGTCAGTGGGAGAAGGATCCCCTTATATTGATGGTCAGTGGGAGAAGGATCCCCTTATATTGATGGTCAGGGAGAAGGACATCCTTATATTGATGGTCAGTGGGAGAAGGATCCCCTTATATTGGTGGTCAGTGGGAGAAGGATCCCCTTATATTGGTGGTCAGGGGGAGAAGGATCCCCTTATATTGGTGGTCAGGCGGAGAAGGCTCCCCTTATATTAATGGCTAGGGGGAGAAGGCCCCCCTTATATTAATGGCTAGGGGGAGAAGGCCGCTTTTACCACAGTGGAGTCTGAAAAGTGCTCTACACAAAAAGCCAATGCCCCACTTTCAGGCTATGGTACCTCAAAAGAAAAGACTGAAGTTGAGAGCGGGGAACGGAGAGCGGAGAGCGGAGAGCAGAGAGCAGAGAACGAAGAGCGGAGAGCAGAGAGCAGAGAACGAAGAGCGGAGAGCAGAGAGCAGAGAGCAGAGAACGAAGAGCGGAGAGCAGAGAGCAGAGAACGAAGAGCGGAGAGCAGAGAGCAGAGAACGAAGAGCGGAGAGCAGAGAGCAGAGAGCAGAGAACGAAGAGCGAAGAGCGGAGAACGAAGAGCGGAGAGCAGAGAACGAAGAGCAGAGAGCAGAGAACGAAGAGCAGAGAGCAGAGAACGAAGAGCAGAGAGCAGAGAACGAAGAGCAGAGAGCAGAGAACGAAGAGCGGAGAGCAGAGAACGAAGAGCGGAGAGCAGAGAACGAAAAGCGGAGAGCAGAGAACGAAGAGCGGAGAGCAGAGAACGAAGAGCGGAGAGCAGAGAACGAAGAGCGGAGAGCAGAGAACGAAGAGCGGAGAGCAGAGAACGAAGAGCGGAGAGCAGAGAACGAAGAGCGGAGAGCAGAGAACGAAGAGCGGGGAATGGAGAGCAGAGAACGAAGAGCGGAGAACGAAGAGCAGAGAGCGGAGAGCAGAGAGCAGAGAGCAGAGAGCAGAGAGCAGAGAGCAGAGAACGAAGAGCGGGGAATGGAGAGCAGAGAATGGAGAGCGGAGAGCAGAGAGCAGAGAACGAAGAGCGGGGAATGGAGAGCAGAGAACGAAGAGCGGGGAATGGAGAGCAGAGAACGGAGAGCGGAGAGCAGAGAGCAGAGAGCAGAGAGCAGAGAGCAGAGAGCAGAGAGCAGAGAGCAGAGAACGAAGAGCGAGGAATGGAGAGCAGAGAACGGAGAGCAGAGAGCAGAGAGCAGAGAACGAAGAGCGGGGAACGGAGAGCAGAGAACGGAGAGCAGAGAACGGAGAGCAGAGAACGGAGAGCAGAGAACGGAGAGCAGAGAATGGAGAGCAGAGAACGGAGAGCGGGGAACGGAGAGCAGAGAACGGAGAGCAGAGAACGAAGAGCAGAGAACGGAGAGCAGAGAACGGAGAGCAGAGAATGGAGAGCAGAGAACGGAGAGCGGGGAACGGAGAGCAGAGAACGGAGAGCAGAGAACGGAGAGCGGGGAATGGAGAGCAGAGAACGGAGAGCAGAGAACGGAGAGCGGGGAATGGAGAGCAGAGAACGGAGAGCGGGGAACGGAGAGCAGAGAACGGAGAGCAGAGAACGAAGAGCAGAGAACGAAGAGCGGGGAACGGAGAGCAGAGAACGGAGAGCAGAGAACGGAGAGCAGAGAACGGAGAGCAGAGAACGGAGAGCAGAGAACGGAGAGCGGGGAACGGAGAGCAGAGAACGAAGAGCAGAGAACGGAGAGCAGAGAACGGAGAGCGGGGAACGGAGAGCAGAGAACGGAGAGCAGAGAACGGAGAGCGGGGAACGGAGAGCAGAGAACGAAGAGCGGGGAATGGAGAGCAGAGAACGGAGAGCAGAGAACGAAGAGCGGGGAATGGAGAGCAGAGAACGGAGAGCAGAGAACGAAGAGCGGGGAATGGAGAGCAGAGAACGGAGAGCAGAGAACGAAGAGCGGGGAATGGAGAGCAGAGAACGGAGAGCAGAGAACGAAGAGCGGGGAATGGAGAGCAGAGAACGGAGAGCAGAGAACAAAAAGCGGGGAATGGAGAGCAGAGAACGGAGAGCAGAGAACGAAGAGCAGAGAACGGAGAGCAGAGAACGAAGAGCAGGGAATGGAGAGCAGAGAACAGAGAGCAGAGAACAGAGAGCGGGGAATGGAGAGCAGAGAACGGAGAGCAGAGAACGAAGAGCGGGGAATGGAGAGCAGAGAACGGAGAGCAGAGAACGAAGAGCGGGGAATGGAGAGCAGAGAACGGAGAGCAGAGAACAAAAAGCGGGGAATGGAGAGCAGAGAACGGAGAGCAGAGAACGAAGAGCAGAGAACGGAGAGCAGAGAACGAAGAGCGGGGAATGGAGAGCAGAGAACGGAGAGCAGAGAACGAAGAGCGGGGAATGGAGAGCAGAGAACGGAGAGCAGAGAACAAAAAGCGGGGAATGGAGAGCAGAGAACGGAGAGCAGAGAACGAAGAGCAGAGAACGGAGAGCAGAGAACGAAGAGCAGGGAATGGAGAGCAGAGAACGGAGAGCAGAGAACGAAGAGCGGGGAATGGAGAGCAGAGAACGGAGAGCAGAGAACAAAAAGCGGGGAATGGAGAGCAGAGAACGGAGAGCAGAGAACGAAGAGCAGAGAACGGAGAGCAGAGAACGAAGAGCAGGGAATGGAGAGCAGAGAACAGAGAGCAGAGAACGAAGAGCGGGGAACGGAGAGCGGAGAGCAGAGAGCAGAGAACGAAGAGCGGGGAATGGAGAGCGAAGAGCGGAGAACAAGAGCGAGCAGAGAAAATGATACAGAGAAAAGATCTGAAAAAAAAGAGAGAAAAAAAACAAGCAGAGAAAAGAGCAGAAAAAAAAAAAAAGCTCGTCTCCTGCCCTTCCAGACAGGGTAGCACTGTATGGCAGCACTGTGTAAATCTTAGGACTGGATGGACAGAACTAGAAATCACATGGCAGCCTAGAGAGCTCTTACTGTCGATGTATCTCAGGATACTTGATGAATCCAGAAGCCGTGTATTCAGCAGTTTTCATGGATAGCTGTATATTTGCACACCTTTTATGGCCAAGCAAGACAGCTGGGAATTCAGCATTTGCAGAATAAAGTGAAAGCAGCCCCCCCACCAGTATTACAGAGGAATAGCGCTTATTATTTAACCTATAGAAAAACAACCTATCGGAGCGCAGAGGTCAGCCTATCAGCAGGTGTCTTATTTTCCTCCCTATTAGGACAAGTTGTCTTCACCTTTATCCTCACTCCGCTCACAAACAGCTAAACAACCCTCCGTACAAAGGTGAAGTATTCCCACTGATAAGCTTCCAGAACACCAAACAAAACTAGAATCCATAGCCGTGTATCCCAGGATCATGCCTCCGGGGGGCCAACACACTACCAGAAGGGGCTTTATAGAGGACCCCTCGGGGTGGGTGTAGGGGGTACTGACTTCAATATGGCGATTGTGCCTGCATTCTTGGCTTAGCATTCTTAGGCTCGTACACACGATCGGATTTTCAGCAGGGAGTTGTGTGATGACGGACTTTTTGCCTAAAATCCGATCATTAGTGCGCTCCATCAGACAAGTTTTGGCCAACTTTCCACCAACAAATGATGGATGACAGGCTAGTAAATGGTCCGCTGTCAGATTTTCCTGTCGTCTGTACACAAGTCCGTCACACAAAAGTCCAAAACACGCCATGCTGGGAATCAATGCTCACCAAACACGACATTAGCAGAAGGTGCCCAAAGGGTGGCGCTCAAGAGCTGAAATTCCAGGTAGTACGTCGCTATGTTCGTGTTTGTTGGCCGAAAATTGTGTGCCGTTTTGTATGCAAGACAAAGATCCCGGTACACGCCCTTCTGACAAAAGTCCTGATGCTTTGTCTGTGGAAAATCCGATCGTGTGTATGAGGCTTTAGGCTTGTTTATGAAACGTGCAAAAAAAACAAACAAAACACACGTGCCATTGGCTTCCCAAACGCAGCCAGCGGACATGCAGTAAAATGCGCAAAGCTCTATGCCCCGCCCCCCGCCAAAAAAGAGCAGGCTTTTTGGTACACAAAAGAGGCAAACCAAAGCGTGTATGTAAATGGGGCCCTTAGAGGGCAAATTCTCTTCAAAGAATAAATTATAGCATGTGGTGGCATTTCCCAAAAAGCATTATGGGGGGAAAAAAAAAAAATTATAAAAATTAAAAAACAAAATTAAAATGTAAATAAAAAAAAAAAAAAAATTGAAGGGCTCATTACCAGGTTCTTCTGTGCATGCATATTTACATATATCCATACACACGTGCATTTGAACTTTGGGGTACACACCCCCCTCATGCAATAAGCTGCACAAGCCTATGACCGGTAACCAATTTCCTCCTGCTTTTCAACTGTGCTGGGAGTGCAGCCTCTCGTACTCGCCCTCCGGTGCTCTATACAGGACCAAACTTCAAGCTCATTAGTGCAAGGGCCACGTCATATTTTACCAACAAAAATTCCCACTTTTTTGGATCCCTATCAGAGTCCCCAATTACATGTGGAGGGGGCCTTTGTATCCTCAAGCTGTGCACATAAAAGGCTACACCACCAACCCAAGCTGCAGGCCAGGTAAAGTCTTGTAAGGGGGGGCTAGATGTGGCCTGCAGTTGGGAGACCTCCGCTCCATGCAAACCGAGCCAAGTCGCAATATATATATATAAACAGACTTGTATTGCAGAGATATCGGGGGGGGGGGGGTCAGCAGTTCCGTTACGGAGTGCTGATTACGAAGTCCACCAAGTCTAACTTCTGCTTATTTAATCTCAGTTATTTAGAGAGATGATACAACTGCTGTGATAAAGACCGAACAAATAGTTCAAACAGATCTATTTTGTATGGTTATTGGGGGGGGGGGGTGGGGTGTTATACATGTATCTGATTGCATATGTTTATACAATTGTATATCTGTGTATACACACTGATATATACAATCTGATACATGTATCAGTATATATCTGTAGATCAGTGTGAGAATATATATCCCGGTATCTGTAGGTGATTAATATTTATATATTGGAGTATGCAGTTTATTACT
>JBBGZY010003476.1:0-39205 GCA_037952925.1 Lithobates clamitans | reverse complement strand
CGCTATAAAACGCTGACGGCGAACCTCAATATTTACCTCCCTAACTAGCGTCACCAGCGACACTAATACAGCGATCAGAAAAATGATCGCTTAGTGACACTGGCGACAGGGGGTGATCAAGGGGTTAAAACTTTATTAGGGGGGGTTAGGGGCGTACCCTAGACATACAGGGGGCTAACAGTAACTGCCCTACCACTTCTAACTGTCACAAACTGACACCATGCAGTAATCAGAAAAAAGAAAAACCACTGCTTGGTGTCAGTGTGACGGGGGGGGGGTGATTGGGGGGGGATCGGGGGTGTAAAGGTGTGCCTGGCATGTTCTACTGTGTTGTGTAGTGTTGGTGCACTCACATGTCTTCTCTCCTCGGCGCCGGAAAGGAAACTGCCGAGCCGAGGAGAGATGACATCACATCCTCTGCCTCTGTGTACTACACAGAGGCAGGGGATGTTTGTCATTGGCTGGGAGCGATCGCGAGGGGGGGGGGACCACGATCGGATGGCCTCCCCCTCATCTTTAAACGCTCCCAGACAAAAGCCGACCGCCGCTGGCACCGGGGGGGGGGTCGGACCCCCCGCCCGCGTTAAGGCAATCACGTACCAGGTACGTGATTTTGCCTGCCCGTGCCATTGTGTTCACGTATATAGTCTGTTAGATGGTCGGCAAGTGGTTAAATACTGGCGTTATCTGCTACCCTAACCCCAATATTATCAGGAACGATGTGTGTTTCTCTTTGAGATAAAAGTGCTCTCTCTGGGGGGGGGGAGTATGGGTGTAATATTCCTGCTGGGGGGAGTATGGCTGTAATATTCCTGCTGGGGGGGTATGGGTGTAATATTCCTGCTGGGGGGGGGGGGGGTATGGGTCTAATATTACAGCTGGGGGGAGTATGGGTGTAATATTACAGCTGGGGGGGTATGGGTGTAATATTCCTGCTGGGGGGGGTGGTATGGGTGTAATATTCCTGCTGGGGGGGGTGGTATGGGTGTAATATTCCTGCTGGGGGGGTGCTATGGGTGTAATATTCCTGCTGGGGGGACATCTGTGCAGGAAGTTCTTGAAGTATGATGGACACGGCGAGGCTCTGTTCACACCTAGGTGTTCAGGATTCCCGAATCACTGCAAAATGCAGGACGTTCTTGCGATCCCTTTACTTTCAATATCACCGGATCACGTCCGCGATCCGGAGGCCTAGGTGTGATCGCAGCCTAAGCGTATTCTATCAGTTGCTGGGTTCACCTTCTGTAGATTCTGGGGGAACATTTTCTTCCTCAAACATTCCACACATTCGCTTCATTCTTTATTCCACCGCTAATATATACTCCGCATTGACCTTGTTTAGCACTTTTCTCTCTGAGGACTCCAAGTATTGGAGATGGCGTTGGCCGGGAATCGAACCCGGGTCAGCTGCTTGAAAGGCAGCTATGCTCACCACTGCACCACCAACGCAAAGTAGCATGTCTTTGTAGTGTGGGAGGAAACCGGAGTACCCGGAGGAAACCCACGCAAGCACAGGGAGAACATGCAAACTCCATGCAGATAGTGTCCTGGTCAGGATTTGAACCATGAACCCCAGTGCTGCAAGACTAACCCCTAAACCTCTGCTGCCCATATGCGGCCTCTGTTCTCTAAGGCCCGCCCCCGCTGAGCGGGTTACATCAGTTATGTCCACTCAAAGCGCCTACACAGTACAGTAGTCCCCAAATTAGCAACACAATGGAGCTACTTATTCCATTCACATGGAGGGTATGAATTTGTACCCCATGGGAGAGCCGTGTTTACCGGAATGGGGATGCACAGGTGTTCCCAGCATCCCGTGTAGGCACTCCCATTGCTGTCAACTGGGGTGCATCGGCAGTACCCAATGTGACATCTGTGTGGGTGCCGGTGCACGGCCCCGAACGCACCCAGGGTGCGTCCGTGCAACTGCACCCGCATGGATGTCCTTTTTGGGGTTAACGCAGCCCCCACACGGTACTGATTCATACACCTTGTGTGAGTGAGGCCTTGGACTTTTCCATGAAGGACTTCACTGGCGTGAAGAGTTTTCATTTCTCCAGCAGAGAAAGCCGGAAAGACTCCTCCCACCTCTGAAGACAAAAAGAGTTCCAACCTCCCCTTATAGCCAGTCCAACACACGCCTCAAAAACATACCGGCCTTCAACCTCCCCTCATTGCTGGTCCAACACACCAAGTGCCTGAGATGTTGGTGGTAAACAGCTTGCTAGGCCCGGGGGGGAACCGAACCAAGTCCTCAAAAGCTGCCTCATATCCAAGAGTGACATCTGTGTGGGTGCCGGTGCACGGCCCCGAACGCACACAGGGTGCGTCCGTGCAACTGCACCCGCATGGATGTCCTTTTTGGGGTTAACGCAGCCCCCACACGGTACAGATTCATACACCTTGTGTAAGTGAGGCCTTGGACTTTTTCCATGAAGGACTTCACTGGCGTGAAGAGTTTTCATTTCTCCAGCAGAAAAAGCCGGAAAGACTCCTCCCACCTCTGAAGACAAAAAGAGTTCCAACCTCCCCTTATAGCCGGTCCAACACACGCCTCAAAAACATACCGGCCTTCAACCTCCCCTCATAGCCAGTCCAACACACCACGTGCCTGAGATGGTGGTAAACAGCTTGCTAGGCCCGGGGGGGAACCGAACCAAGTCCTCAAAAGCTGCCTCATATCCAAGAGTGACATCTGTGTGGGTGCTGGTGCACGGCCCCGAACGCACCCAGGGTGCGTCCGTGCAACTGCACCCGCATGGATGTCCTTTTTGGGGTTAACGCAGCCCCCACACGGTACTGATTCATACACCTTGTGTGAGTGAGGCCTTGGACTTTTCCATGAAGGACTTCACTGGCGTGAAGAGTTTTCATTTCTCCAGCAGAAAAAGCCGGAAAGACTCCTCCCACCTCTGAAGACAAAAAGAGTTCCAACCTCCCCTTATAGCCGGTGTTCTGCCAAAAAAGTTCCGCTCGGCGGATTAGTTCCCCCCTCTACTGCGCATGCGCAGTAGAATCCGGCGGAAATAGCCGAAGCGGAACAGCTGAAAATCAGCTGTACACGGCGCCTGTAAGAGGGCCCCTCGCGGGCTCGCTTCGCTCGCCACGCTTCGGGCACGGCCTCGCTGCGCTCGGCACTTTTAGTTTCCCCCTCTAGGTCCACTTGGATAGTGGGGAAGGAACCTGGACCCAGAGCGCAGGCGCCGTGTACAGCTGATTGAAGCCTTTGAGCTTCGGCTATCTCCGGCGGCCGACAGTAGTACGTACTGCGCAGGCGCTGCGCCTGCGCAGTACAGGGGGGGAACCTATCCGCCGAAGGAACTTATTCGGCAAGACACCGGTCCAACACACGCCTCAAAAACATACCGGCCTTCAACCTCCCCTAATAGCCGGTCCAACACACCAAGTGCCTGAGATGTTGGTGGTAAACAGCTTGCTAGGCCCGGGGGAACCGAACCAAGTCCTCAAAAGCTGCCTCATATCCAAGAGTGACATCTGTGTGGGTGCCGCTGCACGGCCCCGAACGCACCCAGGGTGCGTCCGTGCAACTGCACCCGCATGGATGTCCCTTTTCGGGTAAATGCAGCCCCCTCACAGGGTACAGATTCATATACCCCATGTGAGTGAAGCCTTGGACTTCTCCATGAAGGACCTCACTGGTGGGAAGAGTTCTCATTTCCCCAGCAGAGAAAGCCGGAAACACTCCTCCCACCTCTGAAGACAAAAAGAGTTCCAACCTCCCCTTATAGCCGGTCCAACACACGCCTCAAAAACATACCGGCCTTCAACCTCCCCTCATAGTCGGTCCAACATACCACGTGCCTGAAATGTTGGTGGTAAACAGCTTGCTAGGCCCGGGGGGAACCCAACCAAGTCCTCAAAAGCTGCCTCATATCCAAGAGTGACATCTGTGTGGGTACCGGTGCACGGCCCCGAACGCACCCAGGGTGCGTCCGTGCAACTGCACCCGCATGGATGTCCCTTTTCGGGTAAATGCAGCCCCCTCACAGGGTACAGATTCATACACCCCATGTGAGTGAGGCCTTGGACTTCTCCATGAAGGACCTCACTGGTGGGAAGAGTTCTCATTTCCCCAGCAGAGAAAGCCTAAAGAAGGCTGGAAAGACTCCTCCCACCTGTGAAGACAAAAAGAGTTCCAACCTTCCCTCATAGCTGGTCCAACACGCCTCAAAAACATACCGGCCTCCAACCTTCCCTCATAGCCAGTGAGTGAGGGCAGCAAAGCCTGGGAAGAGGCATTGCAACCCTTGATGGTAGATGAGTGGGTGTAGCGGAGCCTCATAAGAGGCCTTGTCACTGTTGGTGGTAGATGAATGCGTGTATTTGGGTTCTGGGGAGAGGCAGTTGATCCAGAGGAAGGCGAAAAACCCCAGCATAGCAGCTGGGTAAAAATTCCTTCCTGATCCCCCGAGAGGCAATCAAATATTCCCTGGATCAAATTTACCTATAAATGTCGGTACCCAGTCAGGTAGGTGGGGTAAGCACCACCACCATGGGTATGAGGGAGGGTGGGCTATTGGAGCCGCATCCTCAGTGGTAGGTGAGTGGGGGTGGCGGAGCATAAGAGGCATTGCCACCCTTGGTGGTAGATAAGTGCATGTAGGTGGGGCCTTGGGGCAGTACCAGTATGCTGGGCTTTGGGGAGTGAGGGTAGATGAAACTTGGGGGGAAGTTCCACTGGCCACATTCACCCCATACCCAGTTTGATAGCACCCCCTTTTGGTGGTGAGTGATGGCAGCAAAGCCTGGGAAGAGGCATTGCCACCCTTTGGAGGTAGATGAGTGGGTGTAGTGGAGCCTGAAAAGAAGCATTGCCACCCTTGGTGTGAGGGAGGGTGGGCAACTGGAGCTGCACCATCAGTGGTAGGTGCGTGGGGGTGGCGGAGCCTAAGAGGCAATGCCACCCTTGGTGTTAGATAAGTGCATGAGGCCTGAGGAAGTACCAGTACGCTGGGTGTTGGGGAGTGAGGGCAGATGAAACTTGGGGGGGAAGTTCCACTGGCCACACTCACCCCATACCCAGGGTGGTAGCACCCCTCTTGCTGGTAGGTGAGTGGGTGTAGCGGAGCCTAAGAGGCATTGCCACACTTGGTGAGTGCTAAGTGCATGTATGTGGGGCACCAGTACCATGGGTGTGGGGGAGTGAGGGCAGATGAAACTTGGGGGGAAGTTCCACTGGCCACACTCACCCCATACCCAGGGTGGTAGCACCCCCTCTTGCTGGTAGGTGAGTGGGTGTAGTAGAGCCTGATAAGAGTCACTGCCACCTTTGCTGGTAGATGGGGGGGTGAAGTGAAGCCTAAGAGGCATTGCCACCCTTGGTGGTAGATGAATGCATGTAAGTGGGGCCTGGGGGAAGCACCAATACGCTGGGCATGGGGGGGAGTGAAGGCATATGAAACTTGGGGGGAAGTTCCACTGGCCACATTCACCCCATACCCAGTTTGATAGCACCCCCTTTTGGTGGTGAGTGATGGCAGCAAAGCCTGGGAAGAGGTATTGCCACCCTTGGTGGTAGATGAGTGGGTGTAGTGGAGCCTGAAAGAAGCATTGCCACCCTTGGTGTGAGGGAGGGTGGGCAATTGGAGCTGCACCATCAGTGGTAGGTGTGTGGGGGTGGCAGAGCCTAAGAGGCGTTGCCACCCTTGGTGTTAGATAAGTGCATGAGGCCTGAGGAAGTACCAGTACGCTGGGTGTTGGGGAGTGAGGGCAGATGAAACTTGGGGGGAAGTTCCACTGGCGCACACTCACCCCATACCCAGGGTGGTAGCACCCCCTCTTGCTGGTAGGTGAGTGGGTGTAGCAGAGCCTGATAAGAGTCACTGCCACTTTGCTGGTAGATGGGGGGGTGGCAGAGCCTAAGAGGCATTGCCACCCTTGGTGGTAGAGTGCGTGTATTGGGTTCTGGGAAGAGGCAGTTGATCCAGAGGAAGGCGAAATTGTCTGTACTGAAGCCGGGTCACAGCGTGTCTGTGTGTCTGGGGAACTTGCCACCTCCGGAACGCAGCGCTGTCTGTGTGGGGGGGGATGTTCTCTCATCCCCGCTGTGGCAGGCTCCCGGATACCCCCTTCTGTCTGTTTTATAAGCTGGTGGATATGCTTTAATGGCTCTCTGCTGGAAATGAGGCCATTGACTGCGGCTCCAGACTTTCACTGATGTAGGAAAAGCCTTCAAAGTTCTTCTGCTCCCACTTCGCTATCCGCGTCTCTTCCTCGTTGCAGATCAAACATTCCGCTATTTCCATTCTTCTATGTTCCGGTTCCTTGGGAAGCTGAAAAGGGAAAAAGACATTCATCAGTGATTCTGATTGATGCAGGAAATGGTAATAAAGCTTGGTGAACCCAACCCCCAATGACAGCCAATTACCCCAAGAAGGCTCCTTCAACTCCCTCTATTGGTCAGAAGAAGCCTTACACTGCATTATCACACCCAAGGACCAAAATGTCACCTATTCCTGTGAGGTCCTTAGATGTGAGGGGCTGCATTTGCTCTCTTTGTTTCTTTCAGGCTAAGTGCAGGTGCAGAACAATACCTGTTAATCCTGTCAGAAATCCAGAGCCTTTCCTGCCGACAGAGCACAATGATCGCTGCTGGTAGGTATAGCCGCTGGCAGTGATCGCATGCAAAATATCAGACAGGCTGGTTGTACCCGATCGATAGATCAACTTCAGTACCACCAGCCTGCCCATAGATGGATCGAATCTCGGCTGGTTCCTGCTGAACCAAACGAGATTCAATCCACATAGGTTGGATTTGATGGACTTGTGTCTTTTTTCAACCTCACCTACTATAAGTTCTTGTGCACTGAGCTGAGATCTCAAAAATCGTCATCAGCTTTCTCATCTATTGTCTGTAAACTACAAAGCAACACCCCTCTATGCAATGGAGATAAGGAGAGGTGCAGGTGTTTGTAGTTCTAATCAGGAAGGCAGCCTAGGGTGACAACGCTTCTTCTCCACAGAGGCAGCGAGTGTGTGTTGTCACCCCAGGACAAGAAGTGGGTTAGTGGCGGGATCACCATGTAAATGAAAGCAGGTGTAAGCTGTGTGCCTGACACATACACAATACTAAACAGAATTCATTCAGACAAGTCCCCAGACCGTGTGAATGTCCCCAGACCATGTGATTGTCCCCAGACCGTGTGATTGTCCCCAGACCGTGTGATTGTCCCCAGACCGTGTGATTGTCCCCAGACCAGGTGATTGTCCCCAGACCAGGTGATTGTCCCCAGACCGTGTGATTGTCCCCAGACCGTGTGATTGTCCCCAGACCAGGTGATTGTCCCCAGACCGTGTGATTGTCCCCAGACCGTGTGATTGTCCCCAGACCAGGTGATTGTCCCCAGACCATGCGATAGTGCAGCGACTGCAAAGTCACAGACAAATGTGCAGATTCTGCATATACGTTTTATATGTATGTGAAGTAAAGAAGAACCTGGGGCTGACCCTCCCCTCCCCCAATGTACATGGACTATTCCATTATTCATATACTTACCATATCTGGTGTAAGCGGTGATGGTGATTTTCCTTTCTCTACCTCCGTCCAGTTGATCGAGTTGAAGAATGGGATCCATTTGATGTTACATACTAAGGTTGCACGTAGTTCCGCGTCAGACTGTAAGAGCTGTAAAGGAGAAAGAAATATGATAAGAAACCATGAGAGAGCAATAGTGATATGTGAACAATACAACCCCCATTTTATTATTGGATTCTGACAGTGACATATTTCAACTTCCGTAATCTTACTTTTAATCCCCCTACTATGTCATGCTTGGATCGGGTCGTAGCATGGTACCTTATTGTGTATTATTGGATCGGATTGTAGCATGGTACCTTATTGTGTATTATTGGATCGGGTCGTAGCATGGGACCTTATTGTATAATATTGGATCGGGTCGTAGCATGGGACCTTATTGTGTAATATTGGATCGGATTGTAGCATGGGACCTTATTGTGTAATATTGGATCGGGTCGTAGCATGGGACTTTATTGTGTATTATTGGATCGGGTCGTAGCGTGGTACCTTATTGTGTAATATTGGATCGGGTCGTAGCGTGGTACCTTATTGTGTAATATTGGATCGGGTCGTAGCATGGGACCTTATTGTGTAATATTGGATCGGGTCGTAGCGTGGGACCTTATTGTGTAATATTGGATCGGGTCGTAGCATGGGACCTTATTGTGTATTATTGGATCGGGTCGTAGTGTGGTACCTTATTGTGTAATATTGGATCGGGTCGTAGCGTGGTACCTTATTGTGTAATATTGGATCGGGTCGTAGCGTGGGACCTTATTGTATAATATTGGATCGGGTCGTAGCGTGGTACCTTATTGTGTAATATTGGATCGGGTCGTAGTGTGGTACCTTATTGTGTAATATTGGATCGGGTCGTAGTATGGGACCTTATTGTGTAATATTGGATCGGGTCGTAGCATGGGACCTTATTGTGTATTATTGGATCGGGTCGTAGCATGGGACCTTATTGTGTAATATTGGATCGGGTCGTAGCATGGTACCTTATTGTGTAATATTGGATCGGGTCGTAGCGTGGGACCTTATTGTGTAATATTGGATCGGGTCGTAGCATGGGACCTTATTGTGTAATATTGGATCGGGTCGTAGCATGGGACCTTATTGTGTAATATTGGATCGGGTCGTAGCGTGGGACCTTATTGTGTAATATTGGATCGGGTCGTAGCATGGTACCTTATTGTGTAATATTGGATCGGGTCGTAGCGTGGTATCTTATTGTGTAATATTGGATCGGGTCGTAGCATGGGACCTTATTGTGTAATATTGGATCGGGTCGTAGCATGGTACCTTATTGTGTAATATTGGATCGGGTCGTAGCATGGTACCTTATTGTGTAATATTGGATCGGATTGTAGCATGGTACCTTATTGTGTATTATTGGATCGGATTGTAGCATGGGACCTTATTGTGTAATATTGGATCGGGTCGTAGCATGGGACCTTATTGTGTAATATTGGATCGGGTCGTAGCATGGTACCTTATTGTGTATTATTGGATCGGATTGTAGCATGGGACCTTATTGTGTAATATTGGATCGGGTCGTAGCATGGGACCTTATTGTGTAATATTGGATCGGGTCGTAGCATGGGACCTTATTGTGTAATATTGGATCGGATTGTAGCATGGGACCTTATTGTGTAATATTGGATCGGGTCATAGCATGGTACCTTATTGTGTATTATTGGATCGGATTGTAGCATGGGACCTTATTGTGTAATATTGGATCGGGTCGTAGCGTGGTACCTTATTGTGTAATATTGGATCGGATTGTAGCATGGGACCTTATTGTGTAATATTGGATCGGATTGTAGCATGGGACCTTATTGTGTATTATTGGATCGGGTCGTAGCATGGTACCTTATTGTGTATTATTGGATCGGATTGTAGCATGGGACCTTATTGTGTAATATTGGATTGGGTCGTAGCATGGGACCTTATTGTGTAATATTGGATCGGGTCGTAGCATGGGACCTTATTGTGTATTATTGGATCGGGTCGTAGCATGGTACCTTATTGTGTATTATTGGATCGGATTGTAGCATGGGACCTTATTGTGTAATATTGGATTGGGTCGTAGCATGGGACCTTATTGTGTAATATTGGATCGGGTCGTAGCATGGTACCTTATTGTGTATTATTGGATCGGATTGTAGCATGGGACCTTATTGTGTAATATTGGATTGGGTCGTAGCATGGTACCTTATTGTGTAATATTGGATCGGATTGTAGCATGGGACCTTATTGTGTAATATTGGATCGGGTCGTAGCATGGGACCTTATTGTGTAATATTGGATCGGGTCGTAGCATGGGACCTTATTGTGTAATATTGGATCGGGTCGTAGCATGGGACCTTATTGTGTAATATTGGATCGGGTCGTAGCATGGGACCTTATTGTGTAATATTGGATCGGGTCGTAGCGTGGTACCTTATTGTGTAATATTGGATCGGGTCGTAGCGTGGTACCTTACTGTGTAATATTGGATCGGGTCGTAGCATGGGACCTTATTGTGTAATATTGGATCGGGTCGTAGCGTGGTACCTTATTGTGTAATATTGGATCGGGTCGTAGCATGGTACCTTATTGTGTAATATTGGATCGGGTCGTAGTGTGGTACCTTATTGTGTAATATTGGATCGGGTCGTAGCGTGGTACCTTATTGTGTAATATTGGATCGGGTCGTAGCGTGGTACCTTATTGTGTAATATTGGATCGGGTCGTAGCGTGGTACCTTATTGTGTAATATTGGATCGGGTCATAGCATGGCACCTTATTGTGTAATATTGGATCGGGTCGTAGTATTGTACCTTATTGTGTAATATTGGATCGGGTCGTAGCATGGTACCTTATTGTGTAATATTGGATCGGGTCGTAGCGTGGTACCTTACTGTGTAATATTGGATCGGGTCGTAGCGTGGTACCTTATTGTGTAATATTGGATCGGGTCGTAGCGTGGTACCTTATTGTGTAATATTGGATCGGGTCGTAGCATGGTACCTTATTGTGTAATATTGGATCGGGTCGTAGCATGGTACCTTATTGTGTAATATTGGATCGGGTCGTAGCATGGTACCTTATTGTGTAATATTGGATCGGATTGTAGCATGGGACCTTATTGTGTAATATTGGATCGGGTCGTAGCATGGTACCTTATTGTGTAATATTGGATCGGGTCGTAGCGTGGTACCTTATTGTGTAATATTGGATCGGGTCGTAGCATGGTACCTTATTGTGTAATATTGGATCGGGTCGTAGCATGGGACCTTATTGTGTAATATTGGATCGGGTCGTAGCATGGGACCTTATTGTGTAATATTGGATCGGGTCGTAGCATGGGACCTTATTGTGTAATATTGGACCGGGTCGTAGCGTGGTACCTTATTGTGTAATATTGGATCGGGTCATAGCATGGGACCTTATTGTGTAATATTGGATCGGGTCGTAGCATGGTACCTTATTGTGTAATATTGGATCGGGTCATAGCATGGGACCTTATTGTGTAATATTGGATCGGGTCGTAGCATGGGACCTTATTGTATAATATTGGATCGGGTCGTAGCATGGTACCTTATTGTGTAATATTGGATCGGGTCGTAGTGTGGTACCTTATTGTGTAATATTGGATCAGGTCGTAGCATGGTACCTTATTGTGGAATATTGGATCGGGTCGTAGCATGGTACCTTATTGTGTAATATTGGATCGGGTCGTAGCATGGTACCTTATTGTGTAATATTGGATCGGGTCGTAGCATGGTACCTTATTGTGTAATATTGGATCGGGTCGTACCATGGGACCTTATTGTGTAATATTGGATCAGGTCGTAGCATGGTACCTTATTGTGTAATATTAGATCGGGTCGTAGTATGGTACCTTATTGTGGAATATTGGATCGGGTCGTAGCATGGTACCTTATTGTGTAATATTGGATCGTAGCGTGGTACCTTATTGTGTAATATTGGATCGGGTCGTAGTGTGGTACCTTATTGTGTAATATTGGATCGGGTCGTAGCATGGTACCTTATGGTGGAATATTGGATCGGGTCGTAGCATGGGACCTTATTGTGTAATATTGGATCGGGTCGTAGCATGGTACCTTATTGTGTAATATTGGATCGGGTCGTAGCATGGTACCTTATTGTGTAATATTGGATCGGGTCGTAGTATGGGACCTTATTGTGTAATATTGGATCGGGTCGTAGCGTGGTACCTTATTGTGTAATATTGGATCGGGTCGTAGCATGGTACCTTATTGTGTAATATTGGATCGGGTCGTAGCATGGTACCTTATTGTGTAATATTGGATCGGGTCGTAGCATGGTACCTTATTGTGTAATATTGGATCGGGTCGTAGCATGGCACCTTATTGTGTAATATTGGATCGGGTCGTAGCATGGTACCTTATGGTGGAATATTGGATCGGGTCGTAGCATGGGACCTTATTGTGTAATATTGGATCGGGTCATAGCATGGTACCTTATGGTGGAATATTGGATCGGGTCGTAGCATGGTACCTTATGGTGGAATATTGGATCGGGTCGTAGCATGGTACCTTATTGTGTAATATTGGATCGGGTCGTAGCATGGTACCTTATTGTGTAATATTGGATCGGGTCGTAGCATGGTACCTTATTGTGTAATATTGGATCGGGTCGTAGCATGGCACCTTATTGTGTAATATTGGATCGGGTCGTAGCATGGTACCTTATGGTGGAATATTGGATCGGGTCGTAGCGTGGTACCTTATTGTGTAATATTGGGTCGGGAGTTTTTAAAGAAAAACTGAGTATTTCACTAAAAATAAAACAGATATTTGGCAATGAATTGTTATGAAGATCTTTCGCTGCCATTCACTGCGCTGCACCTGCGGGTCCGTAATTTAGCAGCTTATAGTTGTTATCCCTTTTATAGGTGCTAATATGCCCATTGTATGTGTTGTTTAATACACCGACCTCCCTTTTCCTCTTTCAGCTTCTGCTGGCATCGCTCTCCAGGCTGCTGGAAGGAGGAGAGCACTTGGTATCACTCTGCCTGGGACCAGGGCCACTGATAAGGCAGTACAGCCATCCCTCCTGTATTGGGCCCGGGCCCCTTCACTTCAAAAGGGGGGCCCAGGCACCATCTGAGCTGGAGGGCTGGCTGTACTGCCTTATCACTGACACTTGTGGATCTGGTGTAGCTGAGGAATCTCTGTCCTCAGTCCCTTTCTCTATCTCTGTCTGTTTAGACCCCTGATATTTCACCAAAGCCCCTCCCCCCAACAGGGCAATTAAAAAAAATGGTAAAAAATAGAATTCTAAAAACAATGTAAAATTCTAAAAAATTCATTTGAAAAACATCACAAACTTGTTCAAATGTTTTATATTGGAAAGGTCGGGGTATACAGTGGTGCTCGGAGAGCGGCAAGTGGAGAATATAGGACAATATAAATGTCAATATGTGTATTTAGATGGCTCATGGATGATGATACACAATGCCTAATATATTAAACACATTGAAGCGGTTGTATTGTCCACTTGGTCATTTTTACCTACAGGTAAGCCTATGATAAGGCTTACAATAGAGTTCCCCTTTACACCAGAGAACACAGGTGTTCCACCTTCAATCAGAGTTCTCCTTTACACCAGAGAACACAGGTGTTCCACCTTCAATCAGAGTTCTCCCTTACATCAGAGAACACAGGTGTTCCACCTTCAATCAGAGTTCTCCCTTACACCAGAGAACACAGGTGTTCCACCTTCAATCAGAGTTCTCCTTTACACCAGAGAACACAGGTGTTCCACCTTCAATCAGAGTTCTCCTTTACATCAGAGAACACAGGTGTTCCACCTTCAATCAGAGTTCTCCCTTACATCAGAGAACACAGGTGTTCCACCTTCAATCAGAGTTCTCCCTTACATCAGAGAACACAGGTGTTCCACCTTCAATCAGAGTTCTCCCTTACATCAGAGAACACAGGTGTTCCACCTTCAATCAGAGTTCTCCCTTACATCAGAGAACATAGGTGTTCCACCTTCAATCAGAGTTCTCCCTTACATCAGAGAACACAGGTGTTCCACCTTCAATCAGAGTTCTCCCTTACATCAGAGAACACAGGTGTTCCACCTTCAATCAGAGTTCTCCCTTACATCAGAGAACATAGGTGTTCCACCTTCAATCAGAGTTCTCCCTTACACCAGAGAACACAGGTGTTCCACCTTCAATCAGAGTTCTCCCTTACATCAGAGAACACAGGTGTTCCACCTTCAATCAGAGTTCTCCCTTACACCAGAGAACACAGGTGTTCCACCTTCAATCAGAGTTCTCACTTACGTCAGAGAACACAGGTGTTCCACCTTCAATCAGAGTTCTCCCTTACATCAGAGAACACAGGTGTTCCACCTTCAATCAGAGTTCTCCCTTACACCAGAGAACACAGGTGTTCCACCTTCAATCAGAGTTCTCCCTTACATCAGAGAACACAGGTGTTCCACCTTCAATCAGAGTTCTCCCTTACATCAGAGAACACAGGTGTTCCACCTTCAATCAGAGTTCTCCCTTACATCAGAGTCTGCAGTGTCTCCCCTTACAGTGAAAGGGAACTCTGTGAGTTCAGATGTAAAAGGAGAACTCTGTGGACTCTGATGTGAAGAGGGACTTTTGCTTTTAACTTCATATCATTAGAAATGTTATGTAATAGCAAAATATATCTATAGATTATACTACAAAACAAAATTGCTGTGCACTGATAAAGTGTACGGGTTTGACTTGAAGAAAAGGTGGAAACCCCCTATATAGTCAACTGAATAGGTATTTATCAATAAGGGTATCATTTCTGCCACGGCTGAGAAGCATGGCATCGCAGCCATGGCACTTTAGCGAAAATATCATTTGATATTTTCGGATTTGGGGGAGGGGCCTGTCAGGCTGTATGGGGCCCTGTGACTTCTAACAGCAGCCCTGCCTGGGACAGGAGGCGGCACTACAGGGGAAGCATCGGCTTATGCGGCTCCGGCTCCCTCTGCGGCTGCCTGCCTCCTGCACTGCCGGCCCACATTGGTATCATCGGGTTGGCTGACCCCCCGGCATGCGCTTCCCTGGTGTGAGGTCACGGGCCACATCAGAGGGCTCCGAGGGCCACATCAGAGGGGCTCCGAGGGCCACATCAGAGGGGCTCCGAGGGCCACATCAGAGGGGCTCCGAGGGCCACATCAGAGGGGCTCCGAGGGCCACATCAGAGGGGCTCCGAGGGCCACATCAGAGGGCTCTGAGGGCTCCGAGGGCCACATCAGAGGGCTCTGAGGGCCACGGGTTGAGCACCCCTGCACTAAGCAGTCAGCATGCTGAAAGTACTGCTATGACCCACGTGAATGTCCAATCGTGTTTCCTAAAATCCTAACAAGTTGTATATAACCTGGAAAGGGTTTTGTGTGTTAGGAGAAGGTAATACTCACCCTATATAGGAGTTCCTGGATGGGAGTCGATTTGTACCGTATAAAAAAGGGGGTGAAGGTACGGATTGCTGTCAAAAGTTCTTCCACATTCCAAATGTAACGATGATATGGATGCATTCCCGTGGCCATCTCGTATACGATCACTCCCAGGGAGAAATAGTCTGCCACGGTGTAGTACGATTCGCCTGAAAGGACCTGTAGAAACATAAGAGAGAGAAAGAAGGATGAGCGAGTTTGTAGGCAGAGGACAGAGATGACTCCATGCTGATCTATGATGTATGAAGCCTCCCAAGAGTCCTAAAATTGACATCAAACTAAGGCGGAGCTTGTGAATTTTGTACAAAAACAATTGAGTACTGTCCATTTATTTATTACGGGTTCTTATATAGCGCCATCAATTTTACGCAGCGCTTTACACATATATATTGTACATTTACATCCAAGATACTTTCTTTTTTATTTGTGCTAACATCCACATTTTCAGGACAAGCTTTTGGGGTGTGGCCCCTTCTTCAAAGGCCCATGAGTACTGTTTGGGGTGAAGAATGGGGCGAAGAAGGGGTCATCCCCCCCGAAAGCTTGCCCTAAAAATGTGAAGGTTGTTGGAAATAAAAAAAAAGGTATCACAGACAGTACTCAATTGTTCTTGTTGCAAGTGCACTAATACGGCTACAATCACCTCAAGCAGGATCGAGTACAGAAGGGTTAATACCCCTGCCGGGTTATTTTTGCTGTCTGTGTACCATTGGGGAAAGTTCACTTCCTGTTCCTGAGATGCAAGAGGAAGTCAAAGGAAATCTCCCATTCTAATCTTAGAGTCTTGTACCCACCACTGGAAGATTTTCCCTCTATTCCTGTTCTGGGGACAGCTCTAACATTTTATATTTCCCTTCATTTTCTCACTATCAATGGTCACCGGTACAAATAAAGAGTGTGACTCCCCATAATGAGGACAATAGCTCAATGTTCACAAGCTCTCACCATGGTAAAGAGAAGAAGGAGTACAGCAGGTGAGAAGCTCCGGGAGCTTTTATCCCATTTATATATGTGAATTGGGCGGAACAGATCCATTCATCTACACCCGGCCTCAATGTCCTCCACAAAGAAGCTCCAACACCGCTGCAACTCAGAACTTCCCACCTTTTGTTGGATATAGAGCCAGCCTGGAAGACCCACTGAAAGCAATCGGGGGTCCCACTGGAGGAATTCTCCATTCAATGAATAAGGAGCCCCCTTTAGCTCTTCTCTATATCCCATAATAAGCATTACAACAAAGTCTAATATCTGGAAATCACCAATCTTACCTCTGGGGCCATGTATGCTAATGTCCCCGCACGTCCTCTGATCTTATTGGATCTGGAAACTCCCATCTCAGACAAGCCAAAATCAGCAATCCGAACGTGACCGTCGTCATCCAGTAGAATGTTTTCCGGTTTAAGGTCTCTGTGAAGAAAAAGAGTGAACAGTTACATTAAGCAGAATATGACATGAGCAAGGAGACTTCTGCAGCAGATGGAATGAGACTTTACTGGAGACAACACAACTGGGAACTCTGGTGGAAAGTCTTCCTGATTCATCATAAAATACCAGAAGCCAAGTGTTAGTCAACGAATCCAATACTTACCTATGGATGACTTGAGAAGCATGCAGGTACCGCAGTCCACAAATAATCTCCGCAGTGAGACCTCTGAAAGGAGAAAGAAAAATATGAATTAGCATTCAAAATCATCACAGACCAAGAAAATGTGACTTCCCCCAATAGTACATAGGGGTGTGGATGGACAGGGCTCAGTGGGAGAGGCCTGGCTGTGTCCCTGCCTGTTCTCATTGGCCAGCCACCCCCGACTCCGTCATAGCCCTGTCATTTGACTTACCTTATGATGTTAGAGGGAAGTATTCTGAAAGTCATGAGCAGATTCCGAAGATCCCCTCCACCCAGGTATTCCATGGCAAAGAACAGATGAGTCTGTGTGGAAATAAGAGATAAAGGTTACATTAGAGACAAATAAGATTTCACTTTGTGGAGGAATATAGGAAGACACACACACCTGCAGTGCAATGTGGGATGTTCCTTTAAGAGTTTGAGAAAATCAAACAGAGAAAATACTTAGGCAGCCATGGCTGGACTATCCTGATCATAATACTAGTTTTGTCTGGATGTTAGGGTGATCCAGTGACTTCAATACTTTGGTCACCAACATGGAAGTCCCATGTAGATCAGGAGGCCTGACTTCTCCTGTCCTCCTAGCTGGCAAAGTTTTGAGGCCAGAGGCAGCCAGTCTACTAGCAATTTCCAAAGTAGGTCAGCAATAGCAGACTCTCAGTAAACAGTTTCTGTATAGAAATCCTCTACTATGTACAGTTTACCTAACCGGCCTCCAGCCTTGTAGGAGGCGCTCTAGAGTTCTGCTCTTACCTATACTGCTTCCTCGACTACAGCCTGAGCCCTCAGAAAACCTGGTGTGGGACACAAGGTGAAACTCCCCTCCACCTCCTCCAATTCAGCACTCAATGCCTATAGGACTAATTGCCAGACCTGAAGACCATCATTGGGGGAAGGGGGGATGCTTGACCTTGTATACCTTTCAAGTCCCAACAAGGTTGTGATTTGAATAACTATTTTAGGGGGTCTGATCAGTAGTGCAGTACAGAAAAGAGATGAAACAATGGAAGATTTGAAAGGTGAAAGAATTTTACCTTTGTCTGGAATGATCCAAATAGATGGGTGATATATGGATTGCTCTTGTGGTTTATCAGTATGTGACGCTCTTTGGTGGCCATGCTGGGACCTTGATCAAGTAGTTTTCGCTTTTTAATGATCTTCACGGCCAGCTTCTGTCGAATGGCGGCATGGGAGGCCAACACCACCTTCCCAAAGGCCCCCTCTCCAAGTATTTCATGGAAAGTGAATCTTTCCACCGAAAGTACGCATGATTGTTCCACCATGGCATGTCTGGATGGGACTAATGGAGATGGCCCATGGCCTCTGTATGCAGGAGTTACCGGTATATGCTGATTCTTCAAGGAGAGACCTACTTGAATTGACTGATCCTTGGTGAGTGGAGACACCTGTGTTCGCCTGTTCTTGGTGAATGGGGTCACCTGTATTTCCTGGTCCATATAGAATTTGGACACATTCACCTGGACTCTCCTGTTCATCATGGATCTTGTTATCTGCGTTCCCTGCTCTTTGGTGGACAATGACATATATGTCCCCTGCTCCTTGGTGGACAATGACATATGTGTCTCCTGCCCCTTGGTAAATGGGGTCACCTGTATTTCCTGAACCGAAGTGGATTTAGGCACATTCACCTGCGTTCTTTTGTTCTTCGTGGATCTTGTAATCTGCGTTCCCTGCTCCTTGGTGGAGAATGACATATCTGTCCCGTGCTCCTTGGTGGACAATGACATATGTGTCTCCTGCTCCTTGGTGGACAATGACATATGTGTCCCCTGCTCCTTGGTGGACAATGACATATGTGTCCCCTGCTCCTTGGTGGAGAATGACATATCTGTCCCGTGCTCCTTGCTGGACAATGACATATGTGTCTCCTGCTCCTTGGTGGACAATGACATATATGTCCCCTGCTCCTTGGTGGACAATGACATATGTGTCTCCTGCTCCTTGGTAAATGGGGTCACCTGTATTTCCTGGACCGAAGTGGATTTAGGCACATTCACCTGCGTTCTTTTGTTCCCCGTGGATCTTGTAATCTGCGTTCCCTGCTCCTTGGTGGACAATGACATATGTGTCTCCTGCTCCTTGGTGGAGAATGACATATCTGTCTTGTGCTCCTTGGTGGACAATGACATATGTGTCGCCCGCTCCTTGGTGGACAATGACATATTTGTCCCCTGCTCCTTGGTGGACAATGACATATGTGTCCCCTGCTCCTTGGTGGAGAATGACATATTTGTCCCCTGCTCCTTGGTGGACAATGGCATATTTGTCCCGTGCTCCTTGGTGGACAATGACATATGCGTCCCCTGCTCCTTGGTGGACAATGGCATATTTGTCCCGTGCTCCTTGGTGGACAATGACATATGCGTCCCCTGCTCCTTGGTGGACAATGACATATGCGTCCCCTGCTCCTTGGTGGACAATGACATATGCGTCCCCTGCTCCTTGGTTGTAATTGACATATGTGTCGCCCGCTCCTTGGTGGACAATGACATATGCGTCCCCTGTTCCTTGGTGGACAATGACATATGCGTCCCCTGCTCCTTGGTGGACAATGACATATGCGTCCCCTGCTCCTTGGTGGACAATGACATATGCGTCCCCTGCTCCTTGGTGGACAATGACATATGCGTCCCCTGCTCCTTGGTTGTAATTGACATATGTGTCGCCCGCTCCTTGGTGGACAATGACATATGCGTCCCCTGCTCCTTGGTGGACAATGACATATATGTCCCCTGCTCCTTGGTGGACAATGACATATGTGTCTCCTGCTCCTTGGTAAATGGGGTCACCTGTATTTCCTGGACCGAAGTGGATTTAGGCACATTCACCTGCGTTCTTTTGTTCCCCGTGGATCTTGTAATCTGCGTTCCCTGCTCCTTGGTGGACAATGACATATGTGTCTCCTGCTCCTTGGTGGAGAATGACATATCTGTCTTGTGCTCCTTGGTGGACAATGACATATGTGTCGCCCGCTCCTTGGTGGACAATGACATATGTGTCTCCTGCTCCTTGGTGGACAATGACATATGTGTCCCCTGCTCCTTGGTGGAGAATGACATATTTGTCCCCTGCTCCTTGGTGGACAATGGCATATTTGTCCCGTGCTCCTTGGTGGACAATGACATATGCGTCCCCTGCTCCTTGGTGGACAATGGCATATTTGTCCCGTGCTCCTTGGTGGACAATGACATATGCGTCCCCTGCTCCTTGGTGGACAATGACATATGCGTCCCCTGCTCCTTGGTGGACAATGACATATGCGTCCCCTGCTCCTTGGTGGACAATGACATATGCGTCCCCTGCTCCTTGGTGGACAATGACATATGCGTCCCCTGCTCCTTGGTGGACAATGACATATGCGTCCCCTGCTCCTTGGTTGTAATTGACATATGTGTCGCCCGCTCCTTGGTGGACAATGACATATGCGTCCCCTGCTCCTTGGTGGACAATGACATATGCGTCCCCTGCTCCTTGGTGGACAATGACATATGCGTCCCCTGCTCCTTGGTGGACAATGACATATGCGTCCCCTGCTCCTTGGTTGTAAATGACATATGTGTTGCCCGCTCCTTGGTGGACAATGACATATGTGTCTCCTGCTCTTTGGTGAATGGGGTCACCTGTATTTCCTGGTCGATAGTGGATGGGGTCACCTGTACTTCTTGGTCCATAGTGGATGGAGTCCCATTTACCAGTATTCTCCTGTTCATTGTGGGTCTTGTAATCTGCGTTCCCTGCTCCATGGTGGACGTTGAGGTATATCTTCCCTCCTCCTTCCCAGTGTCTATTATCACTTCTACTTCCTGGCCTTTGGTTGATGGAATCGTGATCACTTGTACTCGCTGGCTCCTGGAAGATGGAATCACTACCACTCGTGCATCCTTGTCCTGGGTGGATGGGATCACTACCACTCGTGGTTTCTTGTTACGAGTGGATGGAGTCACTTGTCTTTGCTCATCCTTGGTGATTGGCATGACACGTGTCTCTTCCGTGGTCTTAGCGTGTGATGATTTCCCAGCCTCTGTGGTGATTGGAACCATTTGGGTTTCTTCACTGATGGATTCAACCAGTAGAATCCGTCCCATTTCATTGGGGGCTGGGTCATTGTATCCATCTGGGGAGAGAAAAAAACAATTATTTCTATTCCTACTATTTACACTTCATTGATTGATGTCACACAGAATCTGTGGATGTTGAATGGGTTCCCTTTAACATATGTAAGTGAATGTCATCTGAGTTATGGAAATGATCT
Organism: Lithobates clamitans; assembly: GCA_037952925.1. Taxonomy (NCBI): domain Eukaryota; kingdom Metazoa; phylum Chordata; class Amphibia; order Anura; family Ranidae; genus Lithobates; species Lithobates clamitans. The sequence continues at coordinate 18,283 of JBBGZY010003476.1, read as the reverse complement.
TGTGTGACGCGTTTCTCTTTATGGGAATTCTATATAAACATGGAGGATATGGGGGTTCTATATAAACATGGAGGATATGGGGGTTCTATATAAACATGGAGGATATGGGGGTTCTATATAAACATGGAGGATATGGGGGTTCTATATAAACATGGAGGATATGGGGGTTCTATATAAACATGGAGGATATGGGAGTTCTATATAAACATGGAGGATATGGGGGTTCTATATAAACATGGAGGATATGGGAGTTCTATATAAACATGGAGGATATGGGGGTTCTATATAAACATGGAGGATATGGGGGTTCTATATAAACATGGAGGATATGGGGGTTCTATATAAACATGGAGGATATGGGGGTTCTATATAAACATGGAGGATATGGGGGTTCTATATAAACATGGAGGATATGGGGGTTCTCAGCCCTGGGAGTCCATTCTCAGGGGGGTACGGCTTTCTGTGCTAATACAAGTATAAGTTGGAATCTCTAACAGCTATTCACCCCGAATACCCAGACTTCAACCTTCTGTCCACCAAAAGGTAGAAATCCTAATGGGTTCTCTCACTGCGCTGAGATCTCGGTGATAAAGACGGCCGATCTGCTACATTACATATACAGGCTGTGCTTCCTGATTGGTAGTGCTTGTGATTTAATCCAATAGGGCTGCTGTTAGGAATCATGGGGCCCAGTCCATATGTACCGCTGTCTGTTCTACAAAGTCCGGTCTATTGATCGCCTTCCATCGATCAGTCCTGCTGGAGAACCAGCATTGATCAGTACATGAAGCCAATGGCTGCAGCGCTGATCTGTGTATTCCTGGGGCAGTCCCTACTGTTGGTCTATAATAAGCAGAGGACATCCCTACAGTTCTATCGCTTGTGTGGGGGTGGGGATCTGTCCGTTTTTTATCATCTAACTGTTGAATGAAATAAAACTGCGCATGTATACCCAGCTTATCTCTTCCTCCCTCTCAATGCAATCTCATCGTTCTGCTTATCCTAACTAATAAAGATTTCAATATTTTGTATTTGGTTTTATCTCAGCAGTTACAAGGGAGATCCCTGAACTTTGCTGATGCTCTGGAGGCTGAAATCTGTATAACGATCTCATTATAATGATATCCTTCAAAATATACAATCTGCCAGCCTGCCATGTGCAATCCTTTATGTCAGGTCTGTGCGTCTCCTTCACACCTCACACCTGATTGGCTGCCCAACGGCCACCTGAAGAGTCAGCCAACTGTCACCTGCAGCCAACTGTCACCTGCACCCAACTGTCACCTGCACCCGTCACCTGCAGTCAACTGTCACATGCAGCCAACTGTCACCTGCAGCCAACTGTCACCTGCAGCCAACTGTCACATGCAGCCGTCACCTGCAGCCAACTGTCACATGCAGCCAACTGTCACCTGCAGCCAACTGTCACATGCTGACTGCTAATTACAAGTCAGTTTAGTTTATTTTTATCCCGCCAGCAGGAGGGGAGATTTCCCTTCATACTGTAATCACAACAAGACTTTTTTGTAAGATTTTTAAAAATCATTTATTGAAATTTTGTATCATTAAAATTGAATTAAACTGATACAAAATTTCAATAAATTACTTTTTTTTTATAAAATTCAAATTTATTTATATACAGATATACAGATTTATTGCCTTAAATATCCCACCAAATGAGGAGAATCTCTAGAAAGGATCTATTGGGATGATGGAAAATTCCACCCACAATCTTTATAGTTTATAGATTTCATATCACAGGAAGACTTGGGAAGAAATCTGTCCAATGAGATCTCAGTCCCCATCCTAGAGCGTTGTCACCGGACGCTGTGTCCCCATCACAAGATTTCCCCTCTATTCCTGTTCCATCTCCTTACTCTATGCAGTGACCCCGGTGTATATAGTATATACAGTATGTGGGGGGAGGGGCATTCAGTATATTATATTCCTCTATTATAATACTCACCACAATCCTCCTTTGCTCCTCTCTCTGGTGCTGATCTCTCTTGGTTGCTGTTCAGAGGTTCAGCTCTATTTTCTCTATAAAGCTGCCTATCTGCCCCAAGGACACCCCTATGTGGGGCAATAACCCGGGGCTGTACAGCTGTCTGGGGGCCCTTAGCTGAGGACCCCCCACGTTCCTGTGATAATCCCTCTTGGTTGGTGTACAGAGGGGGAACCTTCTTCTTTTTTTTAAAAAGCCGCCTAATTGCCCCAAACACACCCCTACGTGGGGCAGTAACCGGGGGCAGTGCGGCTGTCCGGGACTCTTCCATTGGAAGTCCGGCTCTCGCCTGTGCCGGCTGATCTTTCATTATTTGCACAGAATTATCTCTGAATTTCTTCAGCATTTTCAATACAATCCGCAAGATTGAAGAGAAACACAAAGCGCTTCCTTCTCTCTCAGAGTACAAACACTCTCTGAGCTGCTAAACACCTCCTCTTACCAGAGTCTCTCACTATGACATCATCACAGGGATATGCAAATGAGGTCACATGGCTTAACTGCCGATGTTACTATGGCAACAGCCTGAGCTCACCAACTGACAATTCATATCTGCCAGCAGGAGGAAAACAACCAATTTTCTGTTTTTTTTTAATTAAAAAAATTCTTTCTGTGGCTGAAAATAAGAATTTGATGACCGGGCATTTTCCTGACACTTTTGTATACATGTAGAAATTTGCATTTTTTTTTTTTGTTTGCTAAAAAGTTACTTGAAACCCCCAAACACTGTATACATTTATATTTTTTAGCAGAGTCCCTACAGAATAAAATGGTGGTCATTGCAATGTTTTATGTCACGTGGTATTTGCATAGCAGCTTTTGAAACACAATTTCTTTTAGAAAAAATACATTTAATTATTTTTATTTTTTTATAAGAATTCCTTTCTGTGGCTAAAAATAAGGATTTTTAACCATTTCATGACCGGGCATTTTTCTGACACTTTTGTTTACATGTAGAAAATAGCATTTTTTTTTTTGCTGGGAAGTTACTTGAAACCCCCAAACACTGTATATATATAACTGACTTGTAATTAGCAGTCAGCATGTGACAGTTGGCTGCAGGTGACAGTTGGCTGCATGTGACAGTTGGCTGACTCTTCAGGTGACGGTTGGGCAGCCAATCAGGTGTGAGGTGTGGAGGAGACGCACAGACCTGACAGGCAGCCCAACTGTAAAACTAAAGAAATTCTCATTTAAAAAAAATAAAAATTAATTAATTAAAGTGTATATTTCACCAAAAAATTGGGTATTATATTGTGTTTTTTTTTTTTCATTAAAACTCATTAAAGTATATTTTTTCGCAAAAAAAATGTTTGAAAAAACGTTGCGTAAATACCGCATGACATAAAAATTGCAACAATCACCATTCTATTCTAGGGGGTCTCCATTAAAATATATATATATATGTTTTATATAATGTTTTATGTCACGTGGTATTTGTGTAGCAGTTTTTCAAACTTTCAATATACACTTTAATTTATTCATTTAAAATTTTTTTAAATGAGAATTTATTTAGTTTTACAGTTGGGCTGCCTGTCAGGTCTGTGCGTCTCCTCCACACCTCATACCTGTCACCTCACACCTGATTGGCTGCCCAACAGACACCTGAAGAGTCAGCCAACTGTCACCTGCAGCCAACTGTCACATGCAGCCAACTGTCACCTGCTGACTGCTAATTACAAGTCAGTTTATTTTATTTTTAGCCCACCGACAGGAAGGGAGATTTCCCCCCATTATCTGTTCTGTAATCACAACAAGACTTTTTTGGTGGGATTTTTTTAAGGCAATAAAACATTCAAATTTTCTAAAAAATAATTTATTGAAATTTTGTATCATTAAAATTGTAGAAAAACTGATAAAAAATTTCAATAAATGATTTTTTATAAAATTCAAATGTTTTATTGCCTTAAATATTCCACCAAATGAGGAGATTCTCTAAAAACGATCTATTGGGATGATGGAAAATTCCACCCACAATCTTTAGAGTTTATAGATTTCATATCACAGGAAGACTTGGGAAGAAATCTGTCCAATGAGATCTCAGTCCCCATCCTAGATTGTTGTCACCGGACGCCGTGTCCCCATCACAAGATTTCCCCTCTATTCCTGTTCCATCTCCTTACTCTATGCACTGACCCCGGTGTATATAGTATATACAGTATGTGGGGGGAGGGGCATTCAGTATATTATATTCCTCTATTATAATACTCACCACAATCCTCATTAGCTCCTCTCTCCGGTGCTGATCTCTCTTGGTTGCTGTTCAGAGGTTCAGCTCTATTTTCTGTATAAAGCTGCCTATCTGCCCCAAGGACACCCCTACATGGGGCAGTAACCCGGGGCTGTACAGCTGTCTGGGGGCCCTTAGCTGAGGACCCCCCACGTTCCTGTGATAATCCCTCTTGGTTGGTGTACAGAGGGGGAACCTTCTTCTTTTTTTTAAAAAGCCGCCTAATTGCCCCAAACACACCCCTACGTGGGGCAGTAACCGGGGGCAGTCCGGCTGTCCGGGACTCTTCCATTGGAAGTCCGGCTCTCGCCTGTGCCGGCTGATCTTTCATTATTTGCACAGAATTATCTCTGAATTTCTTCAGCATTTTCAATACAATCCGCAAGATTGAAGAGAAACACAAAGCGCTTCCTTCTCTCTCAGAGTACAAACACTCTCTGAGCTGCTAAACACCTCCTCTTACCAGGTTCTCTCACTATGACATCATCATAGGGATATGCAAATGAGGTCACATGGCTTAACTGCCGATGTTACTATGGCAACAGCCTGAGCTCACCAACTGACAATTCATATCTGCCAGCAGGAGGAAAACAACCAATTTTCTGTTTTTTTGAAATGAGAATTTCTTTCTGTGATTTACAATAAGAATTATTAACCATTTGATGACCAGGAACTTTATATGTAGAAATCAGCATTTTGTTTGCTAGAAAAAATATACTTTAATTGTAATGGAAAAAAACACAATATAACACGCAATTATTTGGTAAAATCTAAAAGATAAACCCCAAACATTATTTATTTATATATATATTATAGATATATATATTTAGCAGAAGCCCTAGAGAATAAAATGGTGGTCATCGCGTGTTTTATGTCACGTGGAATTTGCACAAAGTTTTCACAAACACATTTTTTGTTTTTTAAATACACTTTAATGGGGGGGGGGCGTGTCCGGATGTAGAGAAGGCAGGACGCGTTACTGAGGAGCTCCGCGATCCTGATTAAATCCATCACCATCCTGCTAAATACACAACTTTGGGGAGCCACAAAACCTATCCCAGCTACCCCCGGACATCCTCTGCACCAGCCCTTGGGAACATTGTGGAGCTCGGCCGGCCGATTGAGCGTGTACGGGCCGCGACCGGCTCCACACAGCAGCAGCCAGCCGCCATCTTGAGGCCTGATAGGCCTCCAACATTCCCGAGCTAAAGTGCCGCAATCAGAGGAGCAATGGACGGCTGCTCCACCAGCATCCGTGGCGGCAGTCCCTGGGAGGTGTCTGCGGTGGGAGGAAGGCCGGATGACCGCCGGAGGATTCGTTTCCGGGCACCGCGGCCGGCCGCCGTTTTGAGGCCTACAGAGCCTCCAGCATCCCCGGCCTAGATTACCGCGATCGGCGGAGCGGGAGGCGGCCGCTACATCCGCATCTGCGGAGGTGGTCCCCGGGAGGCTGTCGATCGGTGTGGAGACCCCGAGGCCACGGGGGACTCCTACATGGACTGGTGCTGAGGCCTGCTACCATCTTCCAGGCCTATGGTGCTTGAAGCATCCCCCACATACAGGTACCGTGTCCCAACAGTGCTGTGCTGCCTTCCCCAAATTACCATTCCTGCAGAACTTGTGCCCTGCAAGCCCTGACCCTGTGCATCCTCTATCCTGCTCACTGTGTTCTGGTACCTGCCTGCTGTCTCTCACCAACCACACAGCCCTTATCCAGAGCAGAGCACACTGCGGATGGGCCCTCCTAAGACCCGTTATTCACATTCGAAAAAAAACAAGGCTTCTCCTACCACTCCGTCAGTGACCAGGCGCTTGCCGGCAGCAGAAATGGCGGCGAATGCGAAAACAGTGGCGGAGTCAGGGGCTGCGGAGTCCCCCACGGGAGCAGAGATCCTGGCGGCTATTACGGCATGTAAAGAAACCCTAACTGCCAAAATAGACTTCCTAACTGTAGATGTCAGTCTTATCCGCCAAGACATGGATAAATTCCGATCCCGTATCGCTGAGGTGGAGGACAGAGTCTCCACGGTGGAGGATGTGGTCCGGTCAGATTCCAGAGAGGTGAGGGCCCTACAGATCCAAGTGAAGGCGCTACAAGAACGAGCCATAGACACCGAGAACCGCCTCCGGCGCAACAACATTCGCATCCTTGGTTTGCCTGAGAGAGCGGAGGGTTCCAAGCCAGCTGAATTCACCGAGCAGTTATTATCCACCCTGTTTAATCTGGGGGATTTGTCGCCCACTTTTGTAGTGGAAAGAGCTCACAGGGTCCCGCCACTCCCTCCAAGACCAGGGGCCCCTCCATGTCCCTTCCTGTTACGCTTGCTGAACTACCGTGATCGAGACCGCATTCTGGCGGCGGCCCGAACCATGCCGGAAATCAAATATGAGAACACCAGGCTATCTTTCTTTCCTGATTTCTCTCAGGAGGTGCAGCAGCGCCACAAATCTTTTACAGATGTCAGACGTCGACTCAGAGAGAAGGGAATACGTTTTGGCCTTCTATACCCCAGCAGATTGAGGATCACGGATGGCGACAACACCCGCTTCTTCGATACCCCTGAGGCCGCAGCGGCATGGTTAGACACCCGTTAGTGTCATAATGAATATACTATCTGAACTAGCTGAATATACGATCTGCTGGGTTCAGATAAGTACTTCAAATTCCTATAATGACCCTCCTTCTACCACATGTTGACTCCCAACACAATTCATTATCGGCTACCGCATCTTTCTGCACTGCGGCACCACGTCATCATCCTCACCTTCTACTATACATCTGTTACTGATGGAACTGAAACTAGTTCCTCCTGTCCGAGGAGCTCCAGTAAATACCATGCAGACTTTTTGTCATTGACTCCTAAATGATGATCCGTCCCTAAAAAATTCCCCCCCCCCCCTTGCTCAGGTTCAGACGAGGACATTTGCCAGTTACGGCGACCCCCCCCCTCACCTTGGTCCAGGACGTGACCATACGAGTCAAGTTCCAAGGGTCTCTGGACTGGCACGGTAGTGTAGTGCACTGAGTTTTTTAGGTTGCCACTACAGTTATAAGGTTTTTTTGTTAGGGGTAAAACTATCCCCATCCTTCTCCCTCGTTTCGGAAGAGAGATGGGGCATAGTAGGAAAGGCACCTTGTGCTTGGGTTTGTTTAAAAATGTTCTAAAGGTTTCTTTTCTTTTTTTCTCTTTTGGTGCACAATATTGGATTAATCTAAATGCTGCTACTACATGGTGTGCTGTGTCAAGGATTTTGCTGTTCACGGTTCGCTCTCCCATTCATCCTAGTTGGTTCTCACCTTTTAATGTAGATGGCTAATCCCCGTGCCGATTCCTTTAGGTCCTTTCCTGGAATGTCAGGGGCCTTGGATCAAAATTCAAGCGAGCTCTCCTTTTCCAGTACCTAAAGTCCCACTCCCCCCAACTCATTCTTCTTCAAGAGACCCATCTAATGGGCAGCAAAATCCTGACATTGAAAAAAACGTGGATACAGAAGGCTATACATGCCACATACTCTACGTATGCAAGAGGGGTGTCGATTCTTATACACAAGAACTTCCCATGTGTGATCGAAGAGGTGTGCACGGACCCACAGGGTAAATTTGTTATTGTTGTATTTACACTTTGGTCTCACAGATATATTGTCATTAATATGTATATCCCTCCGCCTTTCTCACCTGTAATACTATACGCGGTTATGGAAAAAATTGCCCCCTTTTGCCCTGGGAAGATTTTAATTATGGGAGACTTTAATGCTATCATGTCCCCGGATCTAGATAGACCTGCCCCACCAAAGCATCATTGCACAGATCTCTCTGGTTGGGCTCAGGCAGTAGCCCTAGAAGAGATTTGGAGGTGGAAGCACCCTACAACCAGAGCCTATTCGTGTTTCTCAGCATCCCACAAAACTACATCACGTATAGACCTGGCCTTTTCTAATCCCCCATTGTTGGCGGATGTGCTGGAGGCATCTTATTTGCCAAGTGGACTGTCTGATCACAGCCCATTGGTGGTGACGCTTCGCTCTCCTGCATCCCGGAGTGCGGCACTGTGGAGACTGGGGCTCATTGGGTCTCCCATCCGGACCTAGCTTAGAGTATACCCCCCCTGTTAACTGATTTCTGGGAGCGGAACACTGGGTCCTCCTCTCCTGAAATCACTTGGGATGCGTTTAAAGCATATACGAGGGGACAATACATCTCATCTATTGCCCATATTAAAAAGAAACAATTAAAGGAGACCCAACTACTGCAACAGTTGGTGACAAATCATACTTCTACTTATAGCTCGGACCCCACACCATCTCATTTTGACTCACTTATGGCAGCTCAGAGAGAACTGAATCTTCACTTAACAGAGGTTACACGACTTGAAACTCATAGGGGCAGACAAAGAACCTTTGAACAAGGTGACAAAAATGGTCGCCTGCTGGCCCTATTGGCGCAGAATGACCAACCACTTACGCTTGTCTCCACTCTGCAGACTGCTGATGGGGACATGGTGACTTCACCCACTGAGGTTTTACAAACGTTTACTGCTTTTTATGAAAAGTTGTATACCTCCACCCTGCCCTCTGACTTTCAGCCTGTGCGGCTACGGGACCTGTTAGACCCCTTGGCGCTGGGCTGGCTGTCGGATCAGGAGCGTGAGACACTAGTTAGGCCATTTACGGCCCTAGAAGTTCTAAATGCCATCCAATCCTTCCCAACTGGTAAGGCGCCGGGGCCGGATGGCCTTCCAATTGACTTTTATAAGTCGCATGGAGACCTTCTGGCACCCCTGTTGGCCCAGTTATATAATATATGCCTGAAGGATGGCAGACTACCCGACTCCATGTATCTTGCATATCTGACTTTAATACACAAACCCTCTAAAGACCCAACCTCCTGCGCCTCGCACCGGCCAATTGCATTGCTAAATAACGACTTTAAAATTTTGACCAAACTACTTGCTCTACGACTATATCCCCTATTGCCTTCAGTCATTGATTCGGACCAAACTGGCTTTATGCCCCGTAGATCCACTGATGTCAACCTCAGAAGGTTATATACCAACATACATGCCCAACATCACAACACGGGTTCGAGAACTATAGCCTCACTTGACATAGAAAAGGCTTTTGACACCGTAGAGTGGCCTTTTCTTTGGGAAACATTGCGTAGAATGGGATTCCCCTTGTTGTTTATTCAATGGCTCCAGGTATTGTACAAATGCCCCACTTCATCGGTGAGATTGGGGGGTGGACTATCGGCCCCTTTTGGGCTCACCAGGGGGACCCGGCAGGGCTGTCCTCTCTCTCCGGCTTTATTTGCCTTAGCTATTGAACCAGTGGCGGAGGCGCTCCGTACGTCCCCGCATATTAAAGGTCTTCGTATTGGCTTGCTGGAGGAGAGGCTGGCCCTGTACGCGGATGACATGCTACTGTTCCTCAATGATGCTGGCCCGTCCTTACAGGGTGTTCTGAACGTGTTGGACACTTTTGCGGGAGTCACCGGGCTAAGGGTCAACTGGTCCAAATCCATACTTTTTCCGATAGATCAGGCGGCCAAAACTACTTCCTCCCCAGACTGTGCACTAAAATGGGTGGAAACTTTTAAGTACCTGGGGGTCCATATATCCACACAAGCAGCAGACTTCATCTCGCTTAACCTTACCCCTATACTCGTAGACACCAAGACAAAACTTAAAACGTGGAGTAATTTACCTCTGTCAGTCTGGGGACGAATAAACCTCCTTAAAATGAAAATTATCCCCAAATTCACGTATTTGTTCCGCCACTCCCCTCAGTGGATACCTAAATCGTTTTTTAATACAATGAATCAATTGTTCTCATCCTTTATCTGGGGCTCCTCGCCACCCAGGTATCGGCTGTCGGCCGGCAACGCAGGGTGGTATGGCATTTCCTGATTGCTACAAATATTTTCTGGCTACCCAACTGGTGACAGTGGCCTGGTGGCTGCACCCTGATAAAACTAACTCTTCCACAGCCCTAGAGGCCACGATAGTGGGCTCTTTCGAAGCCTTGCAATTTCTGATATTCAGAGGCCCTCGAGCCCCATATCATTTGACACCCTCTATGCGTACCACCCTGCGGGCTTGGCGGGCGGGTCTAGATATAGAAAAATACAAATCAACCGAGATCTCTCCTAACACCCCGATCTGGCTGAACCCTACTTTGCCACACATTTACAAACTTCCAGACCCCTTTGCTTGGACTAAGTACGGTATAATAATTATCTCTCACATAGTGTCACAAATGTCATTATCTCCCCTTTCACACCTTTCGTCCATGTATAACATACCTCATCATTACCAATTTCGCTATCTCCAATTGTCACATGCTTTTGCTGCGCAGTTTCCACGCGCTTCCTGCATCGTTGTCCAGTCGGGACTGGAGAAGACACTTAGAACTAAGTGTGCAGAGAAACCTACCTCACAACTTTATGAGCATTTGGTCTATGTGTCTCTGCCACCCTTAGATAGGCTCTGGTCTCGCTGGCACCTTGATATACCCCTCGCTGGACAATGATGATTGGGATGATGTTTGGGATTTCCCCTTCCGCTCCTTAGTCTCTATGCGGGATCGGCTGATCCAATTTAAGATAGTACATAGGGCGTACTTTACTCCACATAGACTCCATCAAATGAACCCTACATGTCCATCGGAGTGTTGGAGATGTGGAATCTCCCCAGGAGATTTCTCTCTTATTTTCTGGTATTGCCCTAAAATCCAGCGATATTGGAGTGAGGTACTCGGCACGGTAAATAGAGTCGCATCGACTACATTACCACATGCCATGGAAGTCTGTCTATTGGGGTTAATGGAAACACTTGTACCAACAATGGCAAAACGCACACTGGTAGGGCTATTGCTATTCTATGCCCGGGAAAACATTGCCATGCAATGGAAGAAGACCACCCCCCCTTCATTGACACAATGGAAGAGTCTGGTCAATAATAACCTTCCTTTATATAGAGACACATACTTCAATAGAGGGTGCCCGATGAAGTACCATAGAGTCTGGAGGAGGACATGGTCAGAGGATGTGGAAACAGCTGGTTGAGTCCTCAATAATATGATGGGGGGGGAGGGGGAGTGGTGAGACTTTATTGGCTACGATTGGAGACGTCTCAAGTGACCTCTAAATAGATACAAGAAGAAGTGAGCCATCACTTAACTCATCATGAGATAAATAACACAAATTATAATATCTTGTCATGTGATGTGAGGGACACTTTATATAGGCACAGCAGTTTTGTTTTCTTTTCTTTTAGTGTTTAAGTTGTATATGTATATTGTTTGTCCTGAAAATGCAATAAAAAAAATTTATAAAAAAAAAAAAACACTTTAATGAATGTTTCCATTTTTTTCTTTCTGTGGCTGAAAATGAGGATTGTTAACCATTTGATGACCGGACATTTTTCTGACACTTTTGTTTACATGTAGAAATCAGCATTTTTTTTTTTTGCTGGAAAGTGACTTGAGACCCCCAAACACTGTATATATATATATATATATATATAGCAGAGGCCGTAGAGCAGGGGTGGGGAACCTCGGCACTCCAGATGTTTCTGAACTACATTTCCCATGATGATCAACTACACTGCAGAGTGCCAGAGCATCATGGGAAATGTAGTTCAGAAACATCTGGAGTGCCAAGGTTCACCATCACTGCCCTGGAGAATAAAATGGTGGTCGTGGCAATTTTTTATATCATGCGGTATTTGTGCAACGTTTTTTTCAAAGTGTCATTTTAAGGATAATCAGTGGAAACTGTACATGGGAGGAGTCTGTGATACTTATGTACATGGGAGGAGCCTGTGATACATGGGAGGAGTCTTCTGTACATGGGAGGAGTCTTCTGTACATGGGAGGAGCCTGTGATACATGGGAGGAGTCTTCTGTACATGGGAGGAGTCTTCTGTACATGGGAGGAGCCTGTGATACTTATGTACATGGGAGGAGTCTGTGATACTTATGTACATGGGAGGAGTCTGTGATACTTATGTACATGGGAGGAGTCTGTGATACTTATGTACATGGGAGGAGCCTGTGATACATGGGAGGAGTCTGTGATACTTATGTACATGGGAGGAGTCTGTGATACTTATGTACATGGGAGGAGTCTGTGATACTTATGTACATGGGAGGAGTCTGTGATACTTATGTACATGGGAGGAGCCTGTGATACTTATGTACATGGGAGGAGCCTGTGATACTTATGTACATGGGAGGAGTCTGTGATACTTATGTACATGGGAGGAGCCTGTGATACTTATGTACATGGGAGGAGTCTGTGATACTTGTGTACATGGGAGGAGCCTGTGATACTTATGTACATGGGAGGAGTCTGTGATACTTATGTACATGGGAGGAGCCTGTGATACTTATGTACATGGGAGGAGCCTGTGATACTTATGTACATGGGAGGAGCCTGTGATACTTATGTACATGGGAGGAGCCTGTGATACTTATGTACATGGGAGGAGCCTGTGATACTTATGTACATGGGAGGAGCCTGTGATACTTATGTACATGGGAGGAGCCTGTGATACTTCTGTACATGGGAGGAGTCTGTGATACTTGTGTACATGGGAGGAGTCTGTGATACTTATGTACATGGGAGGAGCCTGTGATACTTGTGTACATGGGAGGAGCCTGTGATACTTATGTACATGGGAGGAGCCTGTGATACTTATGTACATGGGAGGAGCCTGTGATACATGGGAGGAGCCTGTGATACTTATGTACATGGGAGGAGTCTGTGATACTTATGTACATGGGAGGAGTCTGTGATACTTATGTACATGGGAGGAGCCTGTGATACTTATGTACATGGGAGGAGCCTGTGATACTTATGTACATGGGAGGAGCCTGTGATACATGGGAGGAGCCTGTGATACTTATGTACATGGGAGGAGTCTGTGATACTTATGTACATGGGAGGAGCCTGTGATACATGGGAGGAGCCTGTGATACTTATGTACATGGGAGGAGTCTGTGATACTTATGTACATGGGAGGAGTCTGTGATACTTATGTACATGGGAGGAGTCTGTGATACTTATGTACATGGGAGGAGCCTGTGATACATGGGAGGAGCCTGTGATACTTATGTACATGGGAGGAGTCTGTGATACTTATGTACATGGGAGGAGCCTGTGATACATGGGAGGAGCCTGTGATACTTATGTACATGGGAGGAGTCTGTGATACTTATGTACATGGGAGGAGCCTGTGATACATGGGAGGAGCCTGTGATACTTATGTACATGGGAGGAGCCTGTGATACTTATGTACATGGGAGGAGCCTGTAATACTTATGTACGTGGGAGGAGTCTGTGATACTTATCTACGTGGGAGGAGTCTGTGATACTTATGTACATGGGAGGAGTCTGTGATACTTATGTACATAGGAGGAGCCTGTGATACTTATGTACATGGGAGGAGTCTGTGATACTTCTGTACATGGGAGGAGTCTGTGATACTTCTGTACATGGGAGGAGTCTGTGATACTTATGTACATGGGAGGAGCCTGTGATACTTATGTACATGGGAGGAGTCTGTGATACTTATGTACATGGGAGGAGCCTGTGATACTTATGTACATGGGAGGAGTCTGTGATACTTATGTACATGGGAGGAGCCTGTGATACTTGTGTACATGGGAGGAGTCTGTGATACTTATGTACATGGGAGGAGTCTGTGATACTTATGTACATAGGAGGAGCCTGTGATACTTATGTACATGGAAGGAGCCTGTGATACTTATGTACATGGAAGGAGCCTGTGATACTTATGTACATGGGAGGAGCCTGTGATACTTATGTACAAGGGAGGAGCCTGTGATACTTATGTACATGGGGAGGAGCCTGTGATACTTATGTACATGGGAGGAGCCTGTGATACATGGGAGGAGCCTGTGATACTTATGTACATGGAGGAGTCTGTGATACTTATGTACATGGGAGGAGCCTGTGATACATGGGAGGAGCCTGTGATACTTATGTACATGGGAGGAGTCTGTGATACTTATGTACATGGGAGGAGCCTGTGATACATGGGAGGAGCCTGTGATACTTATGTACATGGGAGGAGCCTGTGATACTTATGTACATGGGAGGAGCCTGTAATACTTATGTACGTGGGAGGAGTCTGTGATACTTATCTACGTGGGAGGAGTCTGTGATACTTATGTACATGGGAGGAGCCTGTGATACATGGGAGGAGCCTGTGATACTTATGTACATGGGAGGAGTCTGTGATACTTATGTACATGGGAGGAGCCTGTGATACATGGGAGGAGCCTGTGATACTTATGTACATGGGAGGAGCCTGTGATACTTATGTACATGGAGGAGCCTGTAATACTTATGTACGTGGGAGGAGTCTGTGATACTTATCTACGTGGGAGGAGTCTGTGATACTTATGTACATAGGAGGAGCCTGTGATACTTCTGTACATGGGAGGAGTCTGTGATACTTATGTACATGGGAGGAGTCTGTGATACTTATGTACATGGGAGGAGCCTGTGATGCGGATGTACATGGAATTTTTTCCTTTTTTATTTGAATAAATTTGCAAAAGATTTCAAACATATATATATATAGGAGATAAGGATCGGTATATTCAAACACTGAACACACCAACAAGTAATGTGAATAGAAGACCGTTGGCACTAATAGACATTCTTTGCCCACACTAAAGATGGCGCCTTGAGAAGCTGTAGGCGTGGATTACTCGTCAAAGCGCCAGTGGGCGGAGCCTTCTCTAATAGAAAGCCACAGTGCGTTGCCCACACCTAAGATGGCGCCATTAGAAGGGGGCGTGTTCTAGCTGTCAAAGCGCCGTTGGGCGCAGCGAATGGGACCTTTGCCCAGTAGAGGGGGCGTGTCTCCGGTTCCTATTTAACGGCTTCGCACGCGGCTCGCTCTCCTGTCTTCTCCGCAGTCCGCTCCCCGAACATCAACCGACCGACCGACCGACATCGCCATGTCTCCAAGGAAGTTCTTCGTGGGGGGAAACTGGAAGCTGAACGGCGATAAGAAGAGTCTGGGAGAGCTGATCAATACCCTGAACACCGGCAAGATCAATTCCGAGACAGGTGACCGGATCGATACTCCCTCCCCCACCTATTATCGATACTTCCCCCTCCCCCACCTATTATCGATACCTCCCCTCCCCCACCTATTATCGATACCCCCTCCCCCACCTTCTATTACCTGTAATGTCTTATGATAGGTAATCAATACCTAATGTATCAGGACCTGATCAATACCCCTCCCCCACCTTCTATTATGATGTGTAATGTCTTATGATCGGTAATCAATAACTAATATTTTGGAATCTGATCAATACCACCCCGGAGATCCTCCCCCTTCTATAGTCCTGATCTGTATATCTCTACTGATGATCACATCTGATCGATCACCAATATTGAGGGGGAGGGGTCTCCTCTATAATCCCCTCACTACATCCATTCAGGGACAGGTGGGGGGCGTGTCCTCAGAGTACTCCTCCCACTTCTATAATCACCACCCCCGAGGATTGTGCTAATCATCTGTATATGATCAATAACTAATATATCAGAATTCAATCACTTCCTGTAGATGGGTGGGAATTCCCAGAGATCAATACTCCAATAATTGTATTTGTATAGTTGGTGATCGGAATACACCCCAATTACTGATCAATACTCCACTCCTAAGACCCCCCCCCCTCCCCCACCCTGAATTAATGAACCCCCACAGAAGTCTGGATGGTGATTGGACGTTTGTTATTGGCTCAAGGTCATTGCTCCAGATAATCAGGTGCACCGTATTGATCACAGGGGGGAGGGGAGATCCTTGTAGAGATGAGATGAGTGTTTGGTGTTCTCTGGGAAAGATACAAAATATCAATTATTGGAAGTTCTTTAACGGGTCTCCTGTGTGACTCCGCCCTACTGCGGAGTATATAGGGGAGCGGAGTATACAGCAGAGTATATAGAGTTGCGGAGTATATAGAGTTGCGGAGTATATAGAGTTGCGGAGTATATAGAGTTGCGGAGTATATAGGGTTGCGGAGTATATAGGGTTGCGGAGTATATAGGGTTGCGGAGTATATAGGGTTGCGGAGTATATAGGGTTGTTGAGTATACAGCAGCTTTGTCTGCAGACTATTGCACATCCTGTAGAAGGTTCTATGGATCCTCCCGGGACGCACACGGTGACCACATCCCGCCTCTCCTCTCCCGGGGACCGCACTGTCCTTGAAAAGCTCCTTCCATGAACTGACATCTCCAGGCCGGTTGGTTCAGAATGAAGAGAACGCTGGGAAGTGACAGTTGGGCGTTCTCTGTGTGATGAGCCGATATATATACAGCACCTGATTGGCTGTCGGTGGTCAGTCAATGGCGGACTTGGTTGGTAGGGGAATGTTGGGTTTGGCAGGTGAAGGTCCCGGAGGAAGTCCATGTCGTGTTGCACATGGTGGACCATAGGCTAGAATAAGGACTGAGTGCTGAGTTGGGAATAGTTCATTGGGGGAGGGGGGCCCATAAAATGAATGATGGGGCACTGATCTCGTCTGGGTGGATTCCTTTCACCATCATTGTACAGACCGGACCATACAATCCATATTTAAATCCAGCTTATCGATCACAAATTTTGCTGGACAATGGAATTTAGCAGTAGTTGCCTTTTGATCTTTCAGGTGACTTTGATAATTTTTGGACTGGTCAGAGTTGCTTGAAAATTACAAGGGGTGTGGCCAACACAATAACAGATTCTGCTACAATTAGCTTGAATGAAGATTTAGAGATTGTTGGCTGCATACCCAAAGAATGTACTCTACATAGATCCAAGGAGTGGGGTACATGGATAGGGATGTCCTCCATGGAGGGTCGGGAGTGTGGTACATGGATAGGGATGTCCTCCATGGAGGGTCGGGGAGTGCGGTACATGGACAGGGATGTCCTCCATGGAGGGTCGGGGAGTGGGGTACATGGACAGGGATGTCCTCCATGGAGGGTCGGGGAGTGGGGTACATGGACAGGGATGTCCTCCATGGAGGGTCGGGGAGTGGGGTACATGGACAGGGATGTCCTTCATGGAGGGTCAGGGAGTGGGGTACATGGACAGGGATGTCCTCCATGGAGGGTCGGGGAGTGTGGTACATGGACAGGGATGTCCTCCATGGAGGGTCAGGGAGTGGGGTACATGGACAGGGAGGTCCTCCATGGAGGGTCGGGGAGTGTGGTACATGGACAGGGATGTCTTCCATTGAGGGTCGGGAGTGTGGTACATGGACAGGGATGTCTTCCATTGAGGGTCGGGGAGTGGGGTACATGGACAGGGATGTCCTCCATGGAGGGTCGGGGAGTGGGGTACATGGACAGGGATGTCCTCCATGGAGGGTCGGGGAGTGTGGTACATGGACAGGGATGTCCTCCATGGAGGGTCGGGGAATGTGGTACATGGACAGGGATGTCCTCCATGGAGGGTCGGGGAGTGGGGTACATGGACAGGGATGTCCTCCATGGAGGGTCGGGAGTGGGGTACATGGACAGGGAGGTCCTCCATGGAGGGTCGGGGAGTAGGGTACATGGACAGGGATGTCCTCCATGGAGGGTCGGGGAGTGTGGTACATGGACAGGGATGTCCTCCATGGAGGGTCGGGGAGTGTGGTACATGGACAGGGAGGTCCTCCATGGAGGGTCGGGGAGTGTGGTACATGGACAGATGTCCTCCATGGAGGGTCGTGGAGTGGGGTACATGGATAGGGATGTCCTCCATGGAGGGTCGGGGAGTGGGGTACATGGACAGGGATGTCTTCCATTGAGGGTCGGGGAGTGGGGTACATGGACAGGGAGGTCCTCCATGGAGGGTCAGGGAGTGTGGTACATGGACAGGGATGTCCTCCATGGATGGTCGGGGAGTGTGGTACATGGACAGGGATGTCCTCCATGGATGGTCGGGGAGTGGGGTGCTGGAGCAGAGATGTAGGGGTTCAGGCTGGGGAGTGGGGTACATGGACAGGGATGTCTTCCATGGAGGGTCGGGGAGTGG
>JBBGZY010003475.1:32500-125594 GCA_037952925.1 Lithobates clamitans | reverse complement strand
TCTCTCTCTCTCTCTCTCTCTCTCTCTGTCTCTCTCTGTCTCTCTCCCTCTGTCTCTCTCTCTCTCTCTCTCTCTCTCTCTCTCTCTGTCTCTCTCTCTGTCTCTGTCTCTCTCTCTCTGTCTCTCTCTCTCTCTGTCTCTCTCTCTCTGTCTCTCTCTGTCTCTCTGTCTCTCTCTGTCTGTCTCTGTGTCTCTGTCTATCGGTGGGTGTTTTGGAGGAACAATGATAAGTTGAAGGGGAAGTGACTATAACAGCTGCTGGACAGAGAGTGATGAGCGTCTATCACGGCCGCTGTCAGACACTTCCTGTCTTATCTGGTCTGTGATTGGATGGATTATATAAGTGGTGATATCTCACAGCCCTCCTGTATAGCGGTGAGCCGGCCTGTTTATATTGTATAGGGATTTGTTATTACAAGTGTGAGCCGCACCCCCCCCCCAAACCCTGTGTACAATGGGGGGTCAGCTGTTTGGGGGCCTCACCCTCCATAATAAATACTGAACTTTGGAATCAGAATTATCAGCCAATGAGAAGCTCTGGTCATTATCCATTCCCCACAGGGGTGACACCCCACTGACATTAAAAGGTAGGGGCCCTCTTTAATTCCACCTCCTGATAACGGGGCAATAAATGCTTATAGAGGTGACAACTTCTTATTGTCACTTATTAACTGTGATCTGCAAACTGGGAGGGTGTTGGGGACAGAGACTGATGTGACTGTGGGGGAGGGGACATTAGAGTGTAAACATTCAGCTTATTAATAAAAACATATTTACACAAAAATAAACAACAACTAAACAAAAACAAGCGTGCTTACATCAGCAAGTAAAGAAAAACGTTTCCTGATAAGATAACATAGAAAGAAACATATTTTATTGACAACAAAAAAGAGACTACAAACCCCGAACCTCAACTTAACCACAATCCAGGCTAAGAAACATTTTGTGATTCAATCGTCATCAGGATGCGATTCCAAACCCCCCCCACATCATTCACCCTGACTTCCACATCATTCACCTTGCATTCTGCACCAGCCACTCTCATTCCCTTCCCACCTCCCCCCCCACCATCATCCAATCCATCCCTCACTCCACCCCTCGGTGTCCGCTGACCTCCAGCCGCACTTCTGCCACACCGATAAGGAGGGGTTGGCACCACCATACACGATGGTCCAGCACCCTCCACTGCCTTCACTACACTAGGAGAAACAATAGGTGTAGACACAGACTTGACAACCACACTTTCTGACACTGACTGGGGAACCACAGACTGGGGGGACACTGACATCACAGACTGGGGGGGACACCGACACCACAGACTGGGGGGACACTGACATCACAGACTGGGGGGACACCGACACCACAGACTGGGGGGACACTGACATCACAGACTGGGGGGACACTGACATCACAGACTGGGGGGACACCGACACCACAGACTGGGGGGACACTGACACCATAGACGGCCTCACAGACACAGATTCTGATGGGACAGAGACACTAGGATCCCCTGATACAACCTCCACCAACCCAGACTCTTCTCTATCCAGACAGAAAAATTCCTCCACTAGCTCTGGCTTATTGTGCAAAGCCTCAGGGCACCGGCTACAAGGGTGACCAACCTTATCACATAGGTTACATTTAATGATATTACAGCCCCTCACCAGATGCCCCAGTTCCTGACACAAAGAGTACTTCTGTTCTGGACATTTACTCCACATTTATGGCACAGCTTAGGTTGACCAGGGTAGAAGACGGTAATCCTATGTCTACCAATAAATGCAGAGGAGGGCAAATGCTGGACCACATTCCCACACACACTCCACCTCATTGACACCGACCACCCACCCATCCAGATTCCTCTATCAGCCACAATCTTTTTTAAGGGATACAATGTTTTACCAAATCTCCTCAACCAGACCCATATATCCTCGGGGGGTATAGACTCATTCCTTGTCAGGATAGTCACATTCTAAATCAAGGGCTGACATGAGACAACTTTGGGGACAAGCCCCTTCCAGTCCGGCTGGCCCCCATATACATGCTCAAACCGCTCCCAAAACAGATCTAGCGATTCTGGACACACAAATGACAAATCATATTCATAGGAACCAGCCGGACTGATAAGAGCATAAATATCCTCCGCCTTAAATCCCATGGCTAGGATCTTATCTACAACCACCCTCTTGATAGGTGGAATACCTCCTCCTTCCCACCTGAGCTGTACCACATTCCTGCATTTAATGGAAGAAGGTGCGTTATGTGAAAGTCACACAACTGGCTCCCTTCCACCAGTAGCAGCAGCATGACCTTGTCCCAACACAGCCTTAGCATAACTCCTAACTGGGACAGATGACACATTAACTGGCTGCATAGGATCCTCTGAAATCTGGTTTGGTAAATTACCCACCACTTTATCCTCCCTCCTCCCCTACAGCACAACAGTCCCGCTCACCATAGTCCCAGAAGTACCGCAGATACCAGCAGCCCCGTCATCAAGTAAAGTCTACTGTTTAGAAAAAACACCAGCTGTTTCAGCGTTCATACGGCCCTCCTGCTCTGCAGTTTCAATGTTCATGCAACATTCCTGCTCTGCAGTTTCAATGTTCATGCGATGTTCCTGCTCTGCACTGTTAGTGTCCATGTGAGACTCCTCGCAGCCAGCTCCTCCTGCATTCCCTGCTGATTGCAAGGATCTGTTGGCAGATGCAATCTCAGGAAAGTCCTCCACAAACTGAAAGAGATTTTCAGCAAGCACTCCTTTTCCACGATCTTCATCCAATGAGTCGGTGACACTCAAGGGAGATTCCATTTCTATAATGGTCTGCAGCAATCCGCCATTTTCCTCAACCTCCTCCTGAGATGACCCAGGCCGCTAGGGGCGAGGGGGGCAGATACTGACTGACATGACAGATTCTGAGACAGTGGTGGTACTGGGGCCACCATGTGAAGCCACTTCCTTACCCCCTATCCATACTGTCGCCATTGCTCTGGCATCCACCCTCTGGCTGGTACTGGCACAGGCACTTTCCTTCATCTGTTGGAATCTCTCCTCATTCTCACACTTTTCTCTGAACACGCCGCTGCTCTCCTTCAGAGAGGCGACCAACTTCTCCTGCTTTTTCAAAGCCTCCTCCAGAGACTTCAGTTTGGAGACTTCCCTCTTACTGTTTTCAGACTTACTATGCAGAGATTTCTTTTTCCTGAGATCTTCTTTCATTACAGCAAGTTTCTGTTCCTCCTTAGAATTGCAGCGAAGTCTGTTCACCACTCTATCCTGGAGGAATGGTAAGGATTCCTCTTGCATAGGGACAGGCCCAGGTTCCATTGCAGCTTGAGCACATGGAGTAGGCCTCAGTGCCTCTGGAGAGCCTACACCTTTGTCTTCCCCAACATGGTCCATGGTTGCCTGGGAAAAGCTTGCATGAGAGGCCCCAGGATTGCTGCTTCTCTCAGCTGAGGTCACAGCAGAGTGAGCCAACAGCACCCTGCTGCACAGCACCACCTGGTGGAGACGCTCCCTTGGTGCAGAGACTGATGTTACTAGCTCAGTGTTCTCTGTACAGCACTGTGGTATATGTCAGAGCTATATAAATGATGGTGTGAACAGCTTTATGTATCATGCTGTATAAAGTGGAAAATAATTGCCAGATATCAGTCTGTAGGTGTCAATCATTGTGTCGGCCACCTGCCAGTGACAATCTTACAGAATGTTTTTGCTCTCTTGTGGCCCCCATAGATTTCCTTATCTTATCTCCTCAGAGTGTCTGTTGGAGTAAATACATGTCTCTGGAGATCACATTAATTCCTATCAGGTCAGGGTTAGATTAGTGACACTAATTGACTGAACTGAGAAGGGTCCTCATGTCACTCTTGGTGGGTCTGTTGGAATACTCAAGGTGAGGAACAAACACACGCTGGCTTCTCATAAACAGAAGAACCTGTTGGTCACCATTGGACCTTAGGTCCTCCTGGCTAAGTAACTGAAGAAATTCCCAAAGGCTTCAGCTTTGCTAAGTGTATGGACATCATACAAGCCCTCGTTATACGTCAGTGACGTGCGATGGTAGAAGAAGCATGCTTAGTGTAAGCCTAAAATATGAAATGGCTTCCTCCCTAACCCTGGTAGATCCAGAGGGAGGAACATACTTTACCAGTGTCCAGTAAGGCTAGGTTCACATGATGGTGTCTCTGAACGACCATCTCTTTTCAGAGGGTGGTAGAGCAATGGCTGGTGGAGCCGAAAATATCTTGTGGTTGTAACAAGGTCCTATTGACTTAAATGGGCACGACTGATAGGTGGTGGCAAGTCAAGTTAAATTTTCAGCAGCCATAGCAGGTGCACAATTCCCTCCAACTGGCTTGTTCGTCTTTGGTGGGCGGTTGGGTCCATAGAAATGCGGCCAGTTTTTACCACCTGGATGAGGCCTCAATCCAGATCAGCATTTTGCGATGTATTCAATAACAATGGTTGAAAGAACCCTTGAAGTCGTGTTCTCCAATAATCATCCAACATATCTTCATGTCTACCAGTCAGTAAGTAAAGAAGCTTTAAGGTTCCCATCTCCAGCGCCGGTGGCTCACGCAAACGAGGGTGACGGCTAGACATGTGCAGAATGAAAAAAATAGTTTTTTTTAATTTAATTTCAATTCATTAATTAACTAATTTTGTTTAAATTCGTTAACCTCTTTGCGCCGGTGCCTTCCGGCCCTTTAAAAGTTTTATGAGGTCGGGAGGGCGGGGCTTAAGATCATGTGACTGCCGTGATTGGCTGTCAACGGCGGTCAGGTGATCCGAGAACCTTTCGGTTAGGGAGCGGTAATGCGTGCGCTCCCAGCACAGCTGTATTGACAGCAATTCACACAAATATGCGCCCTCTGTACGCCAAGGGGTCACATTCGTTTTTGAAATTCATTAAGTTTTGCTTCATTTATTCATTTTTTAATTCGACTTGAATTTTCCAAATTCAATAAATTTTGACTGAATTCTGAAAATTCGAATCGGCATTCAAATTTGATTTTTTTTATTTTTCTCACCTAAGATTTGCAATGTTCAAATTAATCATCAAATAGATTTTGAATTTCGGACAAATTTCGTTTTGTTATTTCGGTGGATTTGTTTACATTCGTTATTATTGTGATTTGGAATTCGGATACATTTGATTTTCCGAAAAATTAAAAATTTGTCCGAATTTCGATTTGGAACAAAACGAATGGCACATGTGTGGCCCCGGCGTGGAAAGAGTCCGTCCTGGCCTGAAGTGTGCCGTCAAGTAAAAACTCCGATCAGAGCTCACCAAGAAGACCCGAATGTCTTAGGAATGAAAGCGGCTTCAGCCTGACTCCATCCAGGTCACCTCATCACCAGGACTTAGTCATGAAGAACCTCTAGTATTAAGGCTGGGCGAAACGCGTCAGTGGGGCAAAACACATCAGAGAAGTAGCCTGGATGGAGACAACCTGAAGCTCCTTTCATTCATTTGACATTTCAGTTTTGTTGGTGTTTGGCGATTGGGGTTTTTACTGTCGTTGACTACCTATCAGCAAGGGCCACGCCTTCAGCCCCAAAACTGCAAAGGTAGCCCATGGGGGTGTTCATGATGCCCATTCAAGTACATTGGGGCGTGCTGTAAATGCTCCGCGGCCACGTGCAGTGCATGGAGCGGCTCCATTTATGGGCTTCCTATTGCCTCCTCATCGCCTGTCAAATTCCTCTGAAAAGAGATCTGAACGTGGATCGCTTTTCGAAGGCAAAGCATTTTAGCCACACATCTAAACTTAGGCTTCACAAGTCGGCACAAATGAATTCTTCACAAATCGCCATTTACAGAAGATTTCACCTTTTATCATTACAAAGCTGTTCTTGTGCTCCAATCAGAGACTTTGTCTAGGCTGAGATGATGTCATTACTCTGCTGCAGGCAGGTGGAAGCCGACGTGCCACTGCCAGCGCGCTGCAACGTTTACTTTATTATTATTATTAATTCAGTGAAATGTCACAATGTAAAAAATGTCATTAAAGCGGAAATAACCCCAAAACCAAAAATGTTATATATTGCAGAATATCGATCATTAGATGATCAGTGCAGCCCCAACAGTGATGCCTCTCAATGTCCATCAGTACCACCCATCAGTGCCACCTATCAGTACCACCCATCAATGCCACCTATCAGTACCACCCATCAGTACCACTCATCAGTACCACCCATCAGTGCCACCTATCAGTACCACCCATCAATGCCACCTATCAGTACCACCCATCAGTACCACTCATCAGTACCACCCATCAGTGCCACCCATCAGTACCACCCATCAGTACCACCTATCAGTACCACCTATCAGTGCCACCCATCAGTACCACCTATCAGTACCACCCATCAGTACCACCCATCAGTACCACCTATCAGTACCACCTATCAGTACCACCTATCAGTGCCACCCATCAGTACCACTCATCAGTACCACCCATCAGTGCCACCCATCAGTACCACCCATCAGTACCACCTATCAGTACCACCTATCAGTGCCACCCATCAGTACCACCCATCAGTACCACCTATCAGTACCACTCATCAGTACCACCCATCAGTACCACCTATCAGTACCACCTATCAGTGCCACCCATCAGTACCACCCATCAGTACCACCCACCAGTACCACCCATCAGTACCACCTATCAGTACCACCTATCAGTGCCACCCATCAGTACCACCCATCAGTACCACCTATCAGTACCACTCATCAGTACCACCCATCAGTACCACCTATCAGTACCACCTATCAGTGCCACCCATCAGTACCACCCATCAGTACCACCTATCAGTGCCACCCATCAGTACCACTCATCAGTACAACCTATCAGTGCCACCCATCAGTACCACCCATCAGTACCACCTATCAGTGCCACCCATCAGTACCACTCATCAGTACCACCTATCAGTACCACCTATCAGTACCACCCATCAGTACCAACTATCAGTACCACCTATCAGTGCCGTCCATCAGTACCACCTATCAGTGCCACCTATCAGTTCCACCCATCAGTACCACTCATCAGTACCACCCATCAGTACCACCCATCAGTACAACCTATCACTGCCACCCATCAGTACCACCTATCAGTGCCGCCCATCAGTGCCACCCATCAGTACCACCTATCAGTACCACCTATCAGTGCCGCACATCAGTACCACCTATCAGTACCACCTATCAGTGCCGCCCCTCAGTACCACCTATCAGTGCCACCTATCAGTGTCGCCCATCAGTACCACCTATCAGTGCCACCTATCAGTACCACTTATCAGTACCGCCCCTCAGTACCACTTATCAGTGGCACCTATCAGTGCCGCCCCTCAGTAGCACCTATCAGCGCCACCCATCAGTACCACCTATTAGTGCTGCCCATCAGTACCACCTATCAGTACCACCTATCAGTGCCACCCATCAGTACCACCTATCAGTGCCGGCCATCAGTACCACCTATCAGTGCCGCCCATCAGTACCACCTATCAGTACCACCTATCAGTGCCGCACATCAGTACCACCTATCAGTACCACCTATCAGTGCCACCCATCAGTACCACCTATCAGTACCACCTATCAGTACCACCTATCAGTGCCGCCCCTCAGTACCACTTATCAGTGCCACCTATCAGTGCCGCCCCTCAGTACCACCTATCAGTGCCGCCCATCAGTACCACCTATCAGTACCACCTATCAGTACCACCTATCAGTGCCGCCCCTCAGTACCACTTATCAGTGCCACCTATCAGTGCCGCCCCTCAGTACCACCTATCAGTGCCACCCATCAGTACCACCTATTAGTGCCGCCTATCAGTACCACCTATCAGTACCACCTATCAGTGCCGCCTATCAGTACCACCTATCAGTGCCACCTATCAGTACCACCTATCAGTGCCACCTATCAGTACCACCTATCAGTACCACCTATCAGTGCCACCTATCAGTACCACCCATCAGTACCACCTATCAGTACCACCCATCAGTGCCACCTATCAGTACCACCTATCAGTACCACCTATCAGTGCCACCTATCAGTACCACCCATCAGTACCACCTATCAGTACCACCCATCAGTGCCACCTATCAGTACCACCTATCAGTACCACCTATCAGTGCCACCTATCAGTGCCACCTATCAGTACCACCTATCAGTACCACCCATCAGTGCCACCTATCAGTACCACCTATCAGTACCACCTATCAGTGCCACCTATCAGTGCCACCTATCAGTACCACCTATCAGTACCACCTATCAGTGCCACCTATCAGTACCACCCATCAGTGCCACCTATCAGTACCACCTATCAGTACCACCTATCAGTGCCACCTATCAGTACCACCCATCAGTACCACCTATCAGTACCACCCATCAGTGCCACCTATCAGTACCACCTATCAGTACCACCTATCAGTACCACCTATCAGTGCCACCTATCAGTACCACCTATCAGTACCACCTATCAGTACCGCCTATCAGTACCACCTATCAGTGCCACCTATCAGTGCCACCCATCAGTACCACCTATCAGTACCACCTATCAGTACCACCTATCAGTACCACATATCAGTGCCACCTATCAGTTCACACCAGTGAAGGAGAAAAATGACTTATTTACAAAATTTTATAACAGAAAGTAAGAAAAACTTTTTTTTTCAAAAGTTTTGGTATTTTTTTGATTATTTTGCAAAAAATAAAAATCCTGCTGTGATTAAATATCACCACAAGAAATCTCTATTTGTGAGAAATAATGATAACAATGTCCTGTGTGTCACATGACGGAGTAATTGTCATTCAAAGTGTGAGAGCGGGGTTTAAAGTGTAACTAAAGACAAAACCTTTAAAGATGTAGTGAGGGAGGGTTAGAGCCCCTTTGGGGTTTTTTTGTCCCACGGCCAAAACAATGAGAGGAAATCTCTCCAAAGTGAGGGCAGCAGATCCCGTGTCCCCATTGGAAGATTTCCCCTCTGTTCCTGTTCTGGTGACAACCCAACATTTCCGATTTTATTGGACTTTTCTGGTATTGATGAAATATTGGACAAATAGAGAAGGTGGATCTCCCTACCAGGGGCACAGACAGCAATAAAAACTGACAGGGATTCTAATCCATCTCCACTCTATAAAAGTTAAAATAAGATTTTTCCTTTAGTTATACTTTAGGACTGGTGTGGTGACAAAGGGGGGGGGGGGTTCTGGGCGGGGCGGGGGAGGGGAGTTTTTTAATGACATAACACAGAAAACATTTACAGTAACAAAGGTCACTTGACGGAAAAAAGTCACATAGAAATATGTGAAGAATGTTGTTTAGTCTTCCCAGAAATAAAAAGAGAAAGCAAAATGTCATGCAGGTGCTCGATACGTGTCCTTCCCGGTGTCCCCTGCCGCGTGTCCTTCCCGGTGTCCCCTGCCGCATGTCCTTCCCGGTGTCCCCTGCCGCGTGTCCTTCCCAGTGTCACCTGCTACGTGTCCTTCCCGGTGTCACCTGCCGCGTGTCCTTCCCGGTGTCACCTGCCGCGTGTCCTTCCCGGTGTCACCTGCCACGTGTCCTTCCCGGTGTCACCTGCCACGTGTCCTTCCCGGTGTCACCTGCCACGTGTCCTTCCCGGTGTCACCTGCCGCGTGTCCTTCCCAGTGTCACCTGCCACGTGTCCTTCCCGGTGTCACCTGCCACGTGTCCTTCCCGGTGTCACCTGCCGCGTGTCCTTCCCGGTGTCACCTGCTTCCTTTCATGCCCTACATTGTGTACAATTGTGTGATTGGCCAATGTGATCACATGATACAGACAGGGCCAATCACAGCCCACTTGTACCATGTGATTAGCTCTTCTGGGAAGGCCGTCCACAAGGTTTAGGAGGGTGTCTATGGGAATGTTTGACCATTCTTCCAGAAGAGCATTTGTGAGGTCAGACCCCAAAGGTGTTCTATGGGGTTGAGGTCAGGACTCTGTGCAGGCCAGTCATGTTCCTCCACCCCAAACTCTCTCCTCCATGTCTTTATGGACCTTGCTTTGTGCACTGGTGGGCAGTCATGTTGGAACAGGAAGAGGCCGTCCCCCAAACTCCTCCCACAAAGTTGGGAGCAGGAAATTGTCCAAAATGTCTTGGTATGCTGACGCCTTAAGAGTTCCCTTCACTGGAACTAAGGGGCCAAACCCAACCCCTGAAAAACACCCCCACACCATAATCCCCCCTCCCCCCACCATAATCCCCCCTCCCCCCACCATAATCCCCCCTCCACCCCCCCCACACCATAATCCCCCCTCCCCCCACACCATAATCCCCCCTCCCCCCACTTTAGCAGCACAGGGCATATTTTTTGTTTTGTAGTAAACACTTTATGATTATAAGAGACCTGGAACACCATTGGGTGCCTCAAGAAGAGTGATAACGCAGTGTGCTGCGGTGAACAGTGGGTGTGGCCAAACTGCTCTTCTGACCTCATTGCCCTCCCCACAGTGATGCTGAACCCACCCCCAGACAATGGCCCACAGCTCCCAGATGGCCAACTTTTTTTGTGTAACTATCTCAGTTACTTGGGGAACCACAGCCCAGTCTGAATATTGTGTCTGGGTTCAGGCAGACCGAAACCCGGACACATGATTCAAAACCCGGACTGTCTAGGTGAATCCCAGACTGGTGGCAACCCAAGTGTCTGACCTCACAAAGTGCTTCCGGAAGAATGGTCAAACACTCTGATAGACCAGTGATGGTGAACCTCAGCACCACGGGAAACACGCGCCACTTTACAGGCATACTATAGACACCCCCCAGGTACCATATTTAAAGGAATATTTCACTTTTTTTCACTTTAAGCATCATTAAAATCACTGCTCCCGAAAAAACGGCCGTTTTTAAAAGTTTTTTTTGCATTGATACATGTCCCCTGGGGTAGGACCCGGGTCCCCAAACCCTTTTTAGGACAATACCATGCAAATTAGCCTTTAAAATGAGCACTTTTGATTTCGAACGTTCGAGTCCCATAGACGTCAATGGGGTTCTAACGTTCGTGTGAACTTTCGGTCCGTTCGCAGTTTCTGGTGCGAACCGAACCGGGGGGTGTTCGGCTCATCCCTAGTGGAGACACCAGAAGGAGTTAAGGCGGTGGTTATGGTGGTGGTGGTGGCGGGCCCCAGGAAGGTGGCATCTGAGGGGCACTTGAAGCTGAAGTGGCACTTTTATCTCAGCTTGGAGAACAGACAGACTCTGGGGGGTGACGGCGCTCTTCGGGAGGGATTACCGATAGGTGAGGAGGGCCGCTTAGTCTTCCTTCTTCCTGCTGCTTCTGGTTTTTGTCTTCTGCCCGGCCTATTAAAACGAGACACCTAAATATTTCCCCATCCCCCCTCTACCTGCGTACATTTCATGGTATATTCCCTGTAAACATTTGCCTTCCCGTCCTGAGCGATCATCAATTCCGGACAGGATGTGACACGGCGCGGCGGAGCGGCCCCGATACATCAGAGAGCGCTGCTCTAAACAAAGTGACTTGTTTTCCTTTTGGGAAATAATTTAGGGCCGTGCCAGTGTTAGTGGGAGGTCAGCCAACCGCGGGCGGTGAAATGCCACCCATCTTCATAGCCGACCTCTGCGGGCGAATCTGAGGATAGAATCGCGGTTAGGTGTATCGGAAACAACTGGTGAGTGTCAGCCGGGCGCAGGACCCCCTCCCCCCCCCTCCGTACTGTAAATCTATAGGAGGGACAGGAAGCTCCATAAAGAGGACCTGTCACCGCCTATGCCATTTTCTTCATCACTCGTGATAGCAATAAAGTTTTATTTTAAATGATATTAATAGGGGGGAGTCTATTTCTGACACTTGTTGTTTACAAATATCGGCATTTTTTTATAGAAAATTACGTGGAACCCCCAAACATTATATATATATATTTTAGCAGAGACCTAGAGAATAAAATGGCGGTCGTTGCAATACTTTATGTCACGCGGTTTTGCTCAGCAGACTAAAGCCTCGTACACACGGATCGATTGTTGGCAGGGATTGTCTGTTGACAGACTGTTGTCCTAAAATCTGACCGTTAGTACGTTCCTTTGAACAATTGTTGTCCAATTATCGACCAATAAAGGTTGGATGACAGACTAGTACATTTTCGGCAGACATTGGTTTGATGTCAGATCTTCGTATGGTCAGTACACAAGTCCGTCACACAAAAGTGGAAAGTACAAACAGGGCGGAATCAATGCTCACCATACACGAAATTTGCAGAAGGGGATCAAAGGGTGGCGCTCAAGAGCTGAAATTCCTCGTAGTACATCACTACCTTCGTGTTTGTGGCACGACAATTGTGTACCGTTAGTATGCAAGACAAGATCCCGGAACACGCCCCGAAGACAAAAATCAGACCCTCGGTTGGCCAACAATCATACCGTGTGTACGAGGCTTTACAAACACAATTTTTGGGAAAAAAAAATTCACATTTTGAATTAAAAAATAAGAAAACTGTAAATTTTTTTTTATATTGTGAAAGATGATGTTATGTCGAGTAAATTGATACCAAACATGTCACGCTTCAAAATTGCGCCCGCTCGTGGAATGGCGACAAACTTTTGCACTTAAAAATCTCCATAACCAACGTTTAAAAATTTCTACAGGTTACCAGTTTAGAGTTACAGAGGAGGTCCAGGGCTGGAATTATTTCATTCGCTCTAACGATCGCGCCGATACCTCACATGTGTGCTTTGATCACCGTTTACATATGTGGACGCGACTTACATATTTGTTCGCTTCTTCGCGTGAGCTGGACGGGGAGCTTTAAATTATTATTTTTTATTTTTTTTTCTTATTTATTTTACTTTTTATTTTTTATTTTTACACTGTCCCTTTAAAAAAAAAATTGAATCACTTTTATTCCTATTATAAGGAATGTAAACATCACTTGTAATAGAAAGAAAGCATGACAGGTTCTCTTATATATGAGATTTGGGGGGTCAAATAGACAAAAAGATCTCACATCTCATATTTACACCAAAATGCAATGAAAATTTGAAAAAAGCGTCTTTTTTTTTCTTCTTCAATAAAAAAGCCGTCCCTTTGAAGGCCGGAGGGTGGAAGTGACGTTTGACGTCGCTCCGGTCCTCCAAGGGCATAGAGATGAGTGGGGGGGCCATCATTCCCTCACTCTACTTCCTGCCCATCCATCCCGGTGATCGGATCGTTTCCGCCGCTTCCAACGGCTCCGGTAGTCGGCAGAGACGCCGGCACACCTGGCCCCTCCCTCCTGTCGAGTGTCCCCACAGTAAGCAGCTTCCTATGGGGGTCACCCGAGCCATTCAGAGACAGAGCCACGGCTATAGCCCGCCCCCTCCGTCTCCTGACTGACTCACTGGCTGTGATTGACAGCAGCAGGAGCCAATCAGGAATGTGAGTCCCCGGAGAGGAAAGGCTCTCATGGACATAGCTGGATCCAGAGGGGGCTCAGCAGGGCTGGACTGGGACAAAGATTTACCCTGGACTTCATCCAGACCGGCCCACTTTAATTTTGCAAACACGCAAAAAGCCCCGAGTTCCCGACCAACCCCAGGCCTTGGGACTCGGGGCTAATAATAGTCATTAGTAATTCAGAGACCCGGAGATTTTTGGGGGCCCACTCAGGTGGGGGGTTTATGACCAGATGGGGGGGTAGGTGGGGCTGTATATGACCAGGTGAGGAGGTATATGACCAGGTAAGGGGGGTATATGACCAGGTGGGGTGTATATGACCAGGTGAGGGGGTATATGACCAGGTGAGGGGGTATATGACCAGGTAGGGGGGTATATGACTAGGTGAGGGGGTATATGATCAGGTGAGGGGTAAATGACCAGGTGGGAGGTAGATGACCAGGTAGGGGGGTATATGACCAGGTGGGGGTATATGACAAGGTGAGGGGGTATATGACCAGGTGAGGGGGTATATGACTGGGTGAGGGGGTATATGACCAGGTGAGGGGGTATATGACCAGGTAGGGGGGTATATGACCAGGTTGGGGGGTATAAGACCAGGTGAGGGGGTATATGACTGGGTGAGGGGGTATATGACCAGGTGAGGGGGTATATGACCAGGTAGGGGGGTATATGACCAGGTTGGGGGGTATAAGACCAGGTGAGGGGGTATATGACCAGGTGAGGGGGTATATGACCAGGTAGGGGGGTATATGACCAGGTGAGGGGGTATATGACCAGGTAGAGGGGTATATGACCAGGTGAGGGGGTATATGACCAGGTAGGGGGATATATGACCAGGTAGGGGGGTATATGACCAGGTGAGGGGGTATATGACCAGGTGAGGGGGTACATGACCAAGTAGGGGGTATATGACCAGGTGGGGGGTATATTCTATGACTTTCATGCATAGAATACATTAAGGTGACAAATCCTGAGACTTTACAACTCCTTTAAGGAGGAATGCCTCGCAATCTGGCAGCCCAGGAAAGGGGGGAAAGGGGGGACATGCAGCTCCTGAACCAAACCAGACCCTCAACATGGTGGGGGGGGGGGGAAGCCCCTTGTCCTGATGTTGATGGAGACAAAAGTCTACTCCCCACAACCCTGGCCCTGGTGGCTGTGGGGGGTCTGCAGGTGGAGGGGGGGCTTATTGGAATCTGAAAGTCCCCGTTTGGGTATAGCATCGCACGACCGCACAAAGATCAGATAAAGTAGCACAGCGCTGAATAGCAAAAATGGGCTGGTCATGAAGGGGAGTAAAATCTTCCGGACTGCAAGTGGTTAACCCCCCCTCCCCCCGACTACCCATCTAAATCCTGACATACAGCCAGAGGGGGCGGTACACATGGCACAGGATGGCCGCCCGTCATACTTGCCTATTTAAATGAATGGGACATTGTGATTGGTCCAGGGTTTGAGTCACATTAGTCCCATTCAAACTGAGCTCCGCAAAGATAAAAAAAACGGAAAACCGGCCATTCTCCAAATAAAAGCTTTGTGTACAGAGTATCTAACCCACCAAACATGATACATTGAAATTGTAACGAATAAAAACATTGACCAAAGTTCTAATCCTTTCCCACCCCATAATATCTCTATTATTATTATATACTAATGTGTGATTGGAGAACGTTCCCGTCCCGTCCGGCCTGGAAAGGAAGTCACGGTGTATATTCCAGATAAACATCTGACAGGGAATCAAACCCTCTCCTCTTCATCTAAAATAATATGCAAAGCTGCAGAAGTATCTTTAACCACTTGAGCTCCGGAATCCATTGTCCTGTATGTAGATCAGGGGGCCGGACCCATGGATGGGGGGCGGGGTCCGTGAGCCTCTAATGGCGAACATATATGTACGTGGTGCGGATATGTAAAAGGTGTTTCTATCACACATGTGAGGTATCGCCGCGATCGTCAGAGCGAGAGCGATAATTCCAGCACTAGACTTCCTCTGTAACTATAAACTGGTAACCTGTAAAAAAAGTAAAGCGTCACCTATGGAAATTTTTAGGTGTCATCGTTTTTCGCCATTCCAGGAGCGTGCGCAAATTTAAATCCTGAAATGTTAGGTATCTATTTACTCGGCGTGACATCATCTTTTATGTCACAAAAAAATTGGGTTATATATTGTGTTTTTTTGCATTAAAATTCATTAAAGTGTATTTTTTCCAAAACAATTGCGTTCGAAAAACCGCTGTGCATATACAAAAAATAGCAACGACCGCCATTTTATTGTCTAGGGTCTCTGCTAAAAGAAAAAAATCTGATGTTTGGGGTTCTAAGTAAATTTCTAGCAACTGAACTTGTAAACAAAAAGTGTCAGCAGGAGGCGTGGTCTTAAAGGGGTGTGGTCTTAAAGGGGCTATGCAATGCATGCAGATCATGGCTGGTGGGAGGGGCTTCCTGAACACATCCCAGCCCCCTGGCCTCAGCCCTGATGTAAGAAGTCATCTGGATCTTGGGAGGAGTTATGCAATTATCAAAATTCCTTGATTGGTGGGTGTCAGTGTGGGGGAGTGGCTGTTCCTAGGCAGGGGCTGTACTTGCAGGCCTGACTGCCCACATGTGATGTTGAGCCTCCATGATTGAAGGAACTGAAATCCAATGAATGAAAGGGGTGGGTCAGGGACAGGAAAGAGCTAGATGGTGCTAGACGTCCTCCATCCAGGAAATGAGGCGGGGCTCTATCTGATTTGCTGAAGCTCCCAATGCACATGGTGAGAAGCTCACAGTGTGCAGTGAAATCAGAGGAAGCCATTTCGGTCCAGGAGAGGAGCCGGTACAACTGTACAAGACTGAAGGGGAGGCCGGAGTTCCACTTTAATGTGAACTGGGTGGCCTTTCTAATTTTAGGACATCTTCAGCGGTTGCTGGAGAGATCTGTGAGCTCCCTGATTGGACGGCAGATCGGAATTCTTTCTCCTCGAGCTCTATATCTGGATCTGGAGCCTCCACATGGAACCTTCCACAGTCCCTGGCTTGTGTCTCCGGTGATGGGTCGGAGGTCCCTCGTCTCCGCTGGAATACGGTTGCACCTTGCTGCAGATTTAGAAAGGGGAAAAAACGTCGTCATAATGGAAAATAAGACAAATAAACACTGAGATTTCTGTCAAGATTCCCATCTATAAATAGAGCTGGAAGGGAAGCGAAGGTTTGGTTTGGCATTCAGGATATTAATGCTGAGAGCGATGCCAACGTCCAACGTTATCAGGAGGACGGGGAGGTATGACACCACCAAGAAGACAGAGCCGTGATTGGAGGAAACTGGGGGAGGGAGGGGGGAGCTGGACATATCCTAAATTTATAAACAATAACAATGAGAGTTTCTGTAAAATTAGATTCACCCGGCCCAATTCTCCGACACTGAGAGTCCTCTCATTTCAATTCTGAGTCTATGATGTCATAAAACTGACTAGTGCTTGTGATGTCACTGGTCTCTAGTGATTGGATAGGCTGTGTTCTCATGAATATGAAGGGTCTCGGTGATGTCACTGGTCTCTAGTGATTGGATAGGCTGTGTTCTCGTGAATATGAAGAGTCTCGGTGATGTCACTGGTCTCTAGTGATTGGATAGGCTGTGTTCTCATGAATATGAAGGGTCTCGGTGATGTCACTGGTCTCTAGGGAATAATTAGGCTGTATTCTCATGAATATGAAGGGTCTTGGTGATGTCACTGGTCTCTAGTAATTGGATAGGCTGTGTTCTCATGAATGTGAAGGGTCTCCATGATGTCACTTGGTCTCTAGTGATGGATAGGCTGTGTTCTCGTGAATATGAAGAGTCTCGGTGATATCACTGGTCTCTAGTGATTGGATAGGCTGTGTTCTCATGAATATGAAAGGTCTCGGTGATGTCACTGGTCTCTAGTGATGGATAGGCTGTGTTCTCATGAATATGAAGGGTCTCAGTGATGTCACTGGTCTCTAATGATTGGATAGGCTGTGTTCTCATGAATATGAAGGGTCTCGGTGATGTCACTGGTCTCTAGTAATGGATAGGCTGTGTTCTCATGAATATGAAGGGTCTCTGTGATGTCACTGGTCTCTAGTGATGGATAGGCTGTGTTCTCATGAATATGAAGAATCTCGGTGATGTCACTGGTCTCTAGTGATTGGATAGGCTGTGTTCTCATGAATATGAAGGGTCTCGGTGATGTCACTGGTCTCTAGTGATTGGATAGGCTGTGTTCTCATGAATATGAAGGGTCTCGGTGATGTCACTGGTCTCTAGTGATTGGATAGGCTGTGTTCTCATGAATATGAAGGGTCTCAGTGATGTCACTGGTCTCTACTGATGGATAGGCTGTGTTCTCATGAATATGAAGGGTCTCGGTGATGTCACTGGTCTCTAGTGATAGATAGGCTGTGTTCTCATGAATATGAAGGGTCTCGGTGATGTCACTGGTCTCTAGAGATGGATAGGCTGTGTTCTCATGAATATGAAGGGTCTTGGTGATGTCACTGGTCTCTAGAGATGGATAGGCTGTGTTCTCATGAATATGAAGGGTCTCGGTGATGTCACTGGTCCCTAGTGATGGATAGGCTGTGTTCTCATGAATATGAAAGGTCTCGGTGATGTCACTGGTCCCTAGTGATGGATAGGCCGTGTTCTCATGAATATGAAGGGTCTCGGTGATGTCACTGGTCCCTAGTGATTGATAGGCTGTGTTCTCATGAATATGAAAGGTCTCGGTGATGTCACTGGTCTCTAGTGATGGATAGGCTGTGTTCTCATGAATATGAAGGGTCTCCGTGATGTCACTGGTCTCTAGTGATGGATAGGCTGTGTTCTCATGAATATGAAGGGTCTCCGTGATGTCACTGGTCCCTAGTGATGGATAGGCTGTGTTCTCATGAATATGAAGGGTCTTGTGATGTCACTGGTCTCTAGCGATGGGTTGGCTGTGTTCTCATGAATATGAAGAGTCTCCGTGATGTCACTGGTCTCTAGTGATTGGATAGGCTGTGTTCTCATGAATATGAAGGGTCTCGGTGATGTCACTGGTCTCTAGTGATTGATAGGCCGTAATCTCATGAATATGAAAGGTCTCGGTGATGTCACTGGTCTCTAGTGATGGATAGGCTGTGTTCTCATGAATATGAAGGGTCTCGGTGATGTCACTGGTCTCTAGTGATGGATAGGCTGTGTTCTCATGAATATGAAGGGTCTTGGTGATGTCACTGGTCTCTAGTGAATGGGTAGGCTGTGTTCTCATGAATATGAAGGGTCTCGGTGATGTCACTGGTCTCTAGTGATGGATAGGCTGTGTTCCCATGAATATGAAGGGTCTCAGTGGTGTCACTGGTCTCTAGTGAATGGATAGGCTGTGTTCTCATGAATATGAAGGGTCTCGGTGATGTCACTGGTCTCTAGTGTTGGATAGGCTGTGTTCTCATGAAGATGAAGGGTCTCGGTGATGTCACTGGTCTCTAGTGATTGGATAGGCTGTGTTCTCATGAATATGAAGGGTCTTGGTGATGTCACTGGACTCTAGTGATGGAAAGGCTGTGTTCTCATGAATATGAAGGGTCTCAGTGATGTCACTGGTCTCTAGTGAATGGATAGGCTGTGTTCTCATGAATATGAAGGGTCTTGGTGATGTCACTGGACTCTAGTGATGGAAAGGCTGTGTTCTCATGAATATGAAGGGTCTCAGTGATGTCACTGGTCTCTAGTGATGGATAGGCTGTGTTCTCATGAATATGAAGGGTCTTGGTGATGTCACTGGTCTCTAGTGATGGATAGGCTGTGTTCTCATGAATATGAAGGGTCTCGGTGATGTCACTGGTCTCTAGTGATTGGATAGGCTGTGTTCTCATGAATATGAAGGGTCTCGGTGATGTCACTGGTCTCTAGTGATTGGATAGGCTGTGTTCTCATGAATATGAAGGGTCTCGGTGATGTCACTGGTCTCTAGTGATTGGATAGGCTGTGTTCTCATGAATATGAAGGATCTCGGTGATGTCACTGGTCCCTAGTGATTGGATAGGCTGTGTTCTCATGAATATGAAGGGTCTCGGTGATGTCACTGGTCTCTAGTGATTGGATAGGCTGTGTTCTCATGAATATGAAGGGTCTCGGTGATGTCACTGGTCTCTAGTGATTGGATAGACTGTGTTCTCATGAATATGAAGGGTCTCGGTGATGTCACTGGTCTCTAGTGATGGATAGGCTGTGTTCTCATGAATATGAAGGGTCTCGGTGATGTCACTGGTCTCTAGTGATTGGATAGGCTGTGTTCTCATGAATATGAAGGGTCTCGGTGATGTCACTGGTCTCTAGTGAATGGATAGGCTGTGTTCTCATGAATATGAAGGGTCTCGGTGATGTCACTGGTCTCTCTAGTGATGGATAGGCTGTGTTCTCATGAATATGAAGGGTCTTGGTGATGTCACTGGTCCCTAGTGATGGATAGGCTGTGTTCTCATGAATATGAAGGGTCTCGGTGATGTCACTGGTCCCTAGTGATTGATAGGCCGTGTTCTCATGAATATGAAGGGTCTCGGTGATGTCACTGGTCCCTAGTGATTAATAGGCTGTGTTCTCATGAATATGAAGAGTCTCGGTGATGTCACTGGTCTCTAGTGATTGGATAAGCTGTGTTCTCATGAATATGAAAGGTCTCGGTGATGTCACTGGTCTCTAGTGATGGATAGGCTGTGTTCTCATGAATACGAAGGGTCTCCGTGATGTCACTGGTCTCTAGTGATGGATAGGCTGTGTTCTCATGAATATGAAGGGTCTCCGTGATGTCACTGGTCCCTAGTGATGGATAGGCTGTGTTCTCATGAATATGAAGGGTCTTGTGATGTCACTGGTCTCTAGCGATGGGTTGGCTGTGTTCTCATGAATATGAAGAGTCTCTGTGATGTCACTGGTCTCTAGTGATTGGATAGGCTGCGTTCTCATGAATATGAAGGGTCTCGTGATGTCACTGGTCTCTAGTGATGGATAGGCTGTGTTCTCATGAATATGAAGGGTCTCGGTGATGTCACTGGTCTCTAGTGAATGGGTAGGCTGTGTTCTCATGAATATGAAGGGTCTCGGTGATGTCACTGGTCTCTAGTGATGGATAGGCTGTGTTCTCATGAATATGAAGGGTCTCAATGGTGTCACTGGTCTCTAGTGAATGGATAGGCTGTGTTCTCATGAATATGAAGGGTCTTGGTGATGTCACTGGACTCTAGTGATGGAAAGGCTGTGTTCTCATAAATATGAAGGGTCTCAGTGATGTCACTGGTCTCTAGTGATGGATAGGCTGTGTTCTCATGAATATGAAGGGTCTCAGTGATGTCACTGGTCTCTAGTGATGGATAGGCTGTGTTCTCATGAATATGAAGGGTCTTGGTGATGTCACTGGTCCCTAGTGATTGATAGGCCGTGTTCTCATGAATATGAAGGGTCTCGGTGATGTCACTGGTCTCTAGTGATGGATAGGCTGTGTTCTCATGAATATGAAGGGTCTCGGTGATGTCACTGGTCCCTAGTGATTGGATATTCTGTGTTCTCATGAATATGAAGGGTCTCGGTGATGTCACTGGTCTCTAGTGATTGGATAGGCTGTGTTCTCATGAATATGAAGGGTCTCGGTGATGTCACTGGTCTCTAGTGATTGGATAGACTGTGTTCTCATGAATATGAAGGGTCTCGATGATGTCACTGGTCTCTAGTGATGGATAGGCTGTGTTCTCATGAATATGAAGGGTCTCGGTGATGTCACTGGTCTCTAGTGATGGATAGGCTGTGTTCTCATGAATATGAAGGGTCTCGGTGATATCACTGGTCTCTAGTGATTGGATAGGCTGTGTTCTCAGGAATATGAAGAGTCTCGGTGATGTCCCTGGTCTCTCTAGTGATGGATAGGCTGTGTTCTCATGAATATGAAGGGTCTCGGTGATGTCACTGGTCTCTAGTGATGGATAGGCTGTGTGCTCATGAATATGAAGGGTCTCGGTGATGTCACTGGTCTCTAGTGATTGGATAGGCTGTGTTCTCATGAATATGAAGGGTCTCGGTGATGTCACTGGTCTCTAGTGATTGGATAGGCTGTGTTCTCATGAATATGAAGGGTCTTGGTGATGTCACTGGTCTCTAGTGATTGGATAGGCTGTGTTCTCATGAATATGAAGGGTCTCGGTGATGTCACTGGTCTCTAGTGATTGGATAGGCTGTGTTCTCATGAATATGAAGAGTCTCGGTGATGTCACTGGTCTCTAGTGATCGGATTGGCTGTGTTCTCATGAATATGAAGGGTTTCGGTGATGTCACTGGTCTCTAGTGATTGGATAGGCTGTGTTCTCATGAATATGAAGGGTCTCGGTGATGTCACTGGTCTCTAGTGATTGAATAGGCTGTGTTCTCATGAATATGAAGGGTCTCGGTGATGTCACTGGTCTCTAGTGATTGGATAGGCTGTGTTCTCATGAATATGAAGAGTCTCGGTGATGTCACTGGGCTCTAGTGATGGATAGGCTGTGTTCTCATGAATATGAAGGGTCTCGGTGATGTCACTGGTCTCTAGTGATGGATAGGCTGTGTTCTCATGAATATGAAGGGTCTCGGTGATGTCACTGGTCTCTAGTGATGGATAGGCTGTGTTCTCATGAATATGAAGAGTCTCGGTGATGTCACTGGTCTCTAGTGATGGATAGGCTGTGTTCTCATGAATATGAAGGGTCTCGGTGATGTCACTGGTCTCTAGTGATTGGATAGGCTGTGTTCTCATGAATATGAAGGGTCTCGGTGATGTCACTGGTCTCTAGTGATGGGATAGGCTGTGTTCTCATGAATATGAAGGGTCTCGGTGATGTCACTGGTCTCTAGTGATGGATAGGCTGTGTTCTCATGAATATGAAGGGTCTCGGTGATGTCACTGGTCTCTAGTGATTGGATAGGCTGTGTTCTCATGAATATGAAGGGTCTCAGTGATGTCACTGGTCTCTAGTGATGGATAGGCTGTGTTCTCATGAATATGAAGGGTGTCGGTGATGTCACTGGTCTCTAGTGATTGGATAGGCTGTGTTCTCATGAATATGAAGGGTCTCGGTGATGTCACTGGTCTCTAGTGATTGGATAGGTTGTGTTCTCAGGAATATGAAGGGTCTCGGTGATGTCACTGGTCTCTATGGAAGTCAATGACTACCTTCTCATAATTAGGGAAAAAACAGCCATATTTCCTCTCCTAAGAACCCCAGTGCTTTGTGGGTTCACCCGGTCTGATATTTCACAAAAGCATCATTATAAAGAATATAATATTTGTGATTTTCTACTAGATTTAGTTTTCTTTAGGACAATACCAGAGCCGTGTTGATTTCACACATGGAATTTGGTTCCCAGGGTCTGGCCAGGCTGGCAGTGACGAGGTTAAAGGGCTTCCCAATATCGCCCTCACAGTAGTAGAGGAGTGAAGTCAGTTTGTGTAATGTAGGTGGGATGGTCTGTTTTTGGGGAGGGTAATTGCTCCAATTCAGAGATTCCCAGACAAGGGGTCAGGACTCTTGTGGGAAAAACTCTGAGATTTCCGTACTCCAGTCACTTCTGTCAGGGTGATAAAAATAGGGGAAAACGATCGGGATGGCGAGAAAGGAGGCAGGGAAAATGTGGGATTTATTCTTATTTAATATTTGTTGATCATCATTAAATAAATAAACGATATTCCAGGATGATGAAAGGATGAAATGTATGTTTAATTCCAGTATTAAAACTCTTTACTTCCTGTTCATACTAAATGTATTGAGTAATGGAGACCTGGAAATGGAGTCTTTGGTCCCAGATTTACCGATAACGTGACATTCAATATGACAAAAAATAGAAACTTGCTGAATGAAATCTGGAGGAAAAAGCAATTTTATGTTATTTTTCTTTTGCAGAACAAGCGGGGAGCCTGAGAATGATTGTAAAGTGTGAAGGAAACGCCGGTAATCATTGGGCAATCTGATTGGTTGATATAAGATACTAATACTCTGTATATTCCAAAACGTGTTCAATTTTCTTCATCTCTTCCCTTCCCCCAAGTCTCTCTCTTTCTTTCTTTCTTTCTTTCTTTCTTTCTTTCTTTCTTTCTTTCTTTCTTTCTTTCTTCTCTCTCCTTTTCTCTCTCTCATCTTCCTTCCTTCTCTTTCTCTTTTTCCATCTTTCTCTCCTGTCTTCCTTTCTTCTCTCCTCTCTCTTTATCTTTATCTCTTCCTTCCTTCCTTCCTTCCTTCCTTCCTTCCTTCCTTCCTTCCTTCCTTCCTTCCTTCCTTCCTTCCTTTCCTTCCTTCCTTCCTTCCTTCCTTCCTTCCTTCCTTTCCTTCCTTCCTTCCTTCCTTCCTTCCTTCCTTCCTTCCTTCCTTCCTTCCCTCCCTTCCCTCCCTTCCTTTCCTTCCCTTCCCTTCCTTCCTTCCCTTCCTTCCTTCCTTCCTTCCTTCCTTCCTTCCTTCCTTCCTTCCTTCCTTCCTTCCTTCCTTCCTTCCTTCCTTCCTTCCCTCCCTCCCTCCCTCCCTCCCTCCCTCCCTCCCTTCCTTCCCTCCCTCCCTCCCTCCCTCCCTCCCTCCCTCCCTTCCTTCCTTCCTTCCTTCCTTCCTTCCTTCCTTCCTTCCTTCCTTCCTTCCTTCCTTCCTTCCTTCCTTCTCTCTCTCTTCAGGACGTGTTCAGAATGATCCGGATGTCAGGTACATGTTAGCATCACACAGCAGATCCCTCCAGTTTCTTGACTTTGCATTTCCTACCAGGTGATCCAAATCAGCAAAGTTTGCTCTCCCTGCAGATCGGGAAGCCCGAGCTCTGACTCAGTAGTGGTGTGTTGGACCTCTGCAGAGAGACCACTGCTTCCACACCAAGAGCAAGTGTCCTTCTCTGCAGCATGCTGGCCGGGGACAGGCCTTTCTACTATTTGAATTTGAAGTTCACTTGGGCTTTAATAAAACCTCAGCAGCCCTGTCCCGGATGGGAACAAAAGCCGCCAGCTGGGAAGAGCCCTCATGTATGATTGTCTGCGGAGGTTGCAGAGAGCCATAGACATGGGATGGATTCCTCAGAAGATGGTGATTGGCCCAGAGGGAAGCCTGACTTGTAATGTGACACGTTACAGGAAAATGCGGCATCTTCCCACACTAATCTCCTACAGACGGGGGTCAGAGGGGGCCATGAATCCTGCGTTATCAGGGGGGAGGAGATACTCCGAGGTGTGTGAGTGACCACACTTTATCTTCTGTCCCACAGGAGCTGACAATCAGGCTACTGCCACAAAGGAAAGAAAAATATCTATATATACAGTGGGGGGGATACTGATCGTCTCCCCTGCAGATTGTGTAAGTTTTGCCCCCTTACATAGAAATGAAGGGTCTATAATTTTTATCATAGGTGTATTTTATATGATGGAGACAGAATATCAACCAAAAATCCAGAAAAATCACACAATACAAATGTTATAAATGGAGTAAAATAAGTATTTGCTCCCCAACCAACAATAATTCTCCCCCCACAGACTGGCTACAGTAGGTGCTCATGTGGTATATATATGGAGTATATAGAGAGTGTATATAGTATATATGGGGGGTATATATGGAGTATATAGAGAGTGTATATAGTATATATGGAGTATATAGAGAGTGCATATAGTATATATGGAGTATATAGAGAGTATATATAGTATATATGGAGTATATAGAGAGTGTATATAGTATATATGGGGGGTATATATGGAGTATATAGAGAGTGTATATAGTATATATGGGGGTATATATATGGAGTATATAGAGAGTGTATATAGTATATATGGAGTATATAGAGAGTGTATATAGTATATATGGGGGGTATATATGGAGTATATAGAGAGTGTATATAGTATATATGGGGGGTATATATCGAGTATATAGAGAGTGTATATAGTATATATGGGGGGTATATATGGAGTATATAGAGAGTGTATATAGTATATATGGAGTATATAGAGAGTGTATATAGTATATATGGAGTATATAGAGAGTATATATAGTATATATGGAGTATATAGAGAGTGTATATAGTATATATGGGGGGTATATATGGAGTATATAGAGAGTGTATATAGTATATATGGAGTATATAGAGAGTGTATATAGTATATATGGGGGGTATATATGTAGTATACACAGACACTACAGTAGGTGCTCATGTGGTACACAGATTAGTCCTGTCGACAACTCGTTATGTGTATAAAAGACACCTGTCCACAGAATCTCTTTCTTCCATCCAATCCTCACCATCATGGGGAAGACCAAAGATCTGTCAGAGGACGTCAGGGAGAAGATTGTAGACCTGCACAAGGCTGGAATGGGCTACAAGACCACCAGCAAGAAGCTTGGTGAGAAGGAGACAACTGTTGGGGCGATTATTCACAAATGGAAGAAATACAAAATAACCATCAATCGTCCTCAGTCTGGAGCTCCATGGAAGATTTCTCCTCATGGGGTGAGGATGGTCATGAGAAAAGTGAGGGATCCGCCCAGAACTACATGGGAGGAGCTTGTGAAGGGTCTCAAGGTAGTTGGGACCAAAGTCACCAAACAAACCATTGGTAACACAATACACCACCATGGATTGAAATCCTGCAGCCCCCGCAAGGTCCCCCCCTCAGGAAGACTCATGTAGAGGAACGTCTGAAGTCCACCAATCAACATCTAAATGATTCAGAGAAGGAGAAAGTTCTGTGGTCAGAGGAGACCAAAATTCAGATCTTTGGTATCAACTCGACTCGCCGTGTTTGGAGGAAGGAAAATAGTGACTATGACCCTAAGAACTCCATCCCTACAGTCACATCATCCCTACAGTCACATCATCATCCCTACAGTCACATCATCCCTACAGTCACACATCATCCCTACAGTCACATCAT
Organism: Lithobates clamitans; assembly: GCA_037952925.1. Lineage (NCBI taxonomy): Eukaryota > Metazoa > Chordata > Amphibia > Anura > Ranidae > Lithobates > Lithobates clamitans. The sequence continues at coordinate 99,282 of JBBGZY010003475.1, read as the reverse complement.
CCCTACAGTCACACATCATCCCTACAGTCACATCATCCCTACAGTCACACATCATCCCTACAGTCACACCCCATCCCTACAGTCACACATCATCCCTACAGTCACACATCATCCCTACAGTCACACACCATCCCTACAGTCACACATCATCCCTACAGTCACATCCCTACAGTCACACACCATCCCTACAGTCACACATCATCCCTACAGTCACACATCATCCCTACAGTCACACATCATCCCTACAGTCACACATCATCCCTACAGTCACATCATCCCTACAGTCACACCCCATCCCTACAGTCACACATCATCCCTACAGTCACACATCATCCCTACAGTCACACACCATCCCTACAGTCACACATCATCCCTACAGTCACATCATCCCTACAGTCACATCATCCCTACAGTCACACCCCATCCCTACAGTCACACACCATCCCTACAGTCACACATCATCCCTACAGTCACACACCATCCCTACAGTCACACATCATCCCTACAGTCACACATCATCCCTACAGTCACACACCATCCCTACAGTCACACATCATCCCTACAGTCACACATCATCCCTACAGTCACACATCATCCCTACAGTCACATCATCCCTACAGTCACACATCATCCCTACAGTCACACACCATCCCTACAGTCACACATCATCCCTACAGTCACATCCCTACAGTCACACACCATCCCTACAGTCACACATCATCCCTACAGTCACACATCATCCCTACAGTCACACATCATCCCTACAGTCACACATCATCCCTACAGTCACATCATCCCTACAGTCACACCCCATCCCTACAGTCACACATCATCCCTACAGTCACACATCATCCCTACAGTCACACACCATCCCTACAGTCACACATCATCCCTACAGTCACATCATCCCTACAGTCACATCATCCCTACAGTCACACCCCATCCCTACAGTCACACACCATCCCTACAGTCACACATCATCCCTACAGTCACACACCATCCCTACAGTCACACATCATCCCTACAGTCACACATCATCCCTACAGTCACATCATCCCTACAGTCACACATCATCCCTACAGTCACATCATCATCCCTACAGTCACATCATCCCTACAGTCACACATCATCCCTACAGTCACACACCATCCCTACAGTCACACACCATCCCTACAGTCACACATCATCCCTACAGTCACATCATCCCTACAGTCACACATCATCCCTACAGTCACATCATCCCTACAGTCACATCATCCCTACAGTCACACCCCATCCCTACAGTCACACACCATCCCTACAGTCACACATCATCCCTACAGTCACATCATCCCTACAGTCACATCATCCCTACAGTCACACACCATCCCTACAGTCACACATCATCCCTACAGTCACACATCATCCCTACAGTCACATCATCCCTACAGTCACATCATCCCTACAGTCACATCATCCCTACAGTCACACATCATCCCTACAGTCACACACCATCCCTACAGTCACATCATCATCCCTACAGTCACACATCATCCCTACAGTCACACACCATCCCTACAGTCACACATCATCCCTACAGTCACATCATCCCTACAGTCACACATCATCCCTACAGTCACACACGGAGGTGGAAACATGATGATTTGGGGCCGTTTCTCTGATAAAGGTTCAGGCCGACTTTGCCGCATTGAGGGTCCAATGGACGGGGCAATGTATTGTAAGATCTTGGAGGAGAACCTTCTTCCCTCATCCAGAACACTGAAGATGGGTCATGGATGGGTCTTCCAGCATGACAATGACCCAAAACATATCGCCAAGGCAACAAAGGAGTGGCTCAAGAAGAAGTACATGAAGGTCATGGAGTGGCCTAGCCAGTCTCCAGACCTTAATCCTATAGAAAATGTATGGAGGAGATGAAACTTCGAGTGGGAAACAGACAGCCAAGAAACCTTAAGGATTTAGAGAAGATCTGTAAAGAAGAGAGGACCAAAATCCCTCCTGAGATGTGTGGAAACTGATCACCACCTACAAGAAACGTCTGACCTCTGTGATCACCAACAAGGGTTTCTCCACCAACTACTAAGTCATGTTTTGCTTGGGGGTCAAATACTTATTTTACTCACTGAACTGCAACTCCATTTATAACATTTGTATTGTGTGATTTTTCTGGATTTTGGTTGATATTCTGTCTCTATCATATAAAATACACCTATGATAAAAATTATAGACCCTTCATTTCTTTGTAAGTGGGCAAACTTTTTGTTCAAGTATTGTTGAATTGTGCTCCTTAAAAAGAACTTAGAGAGCAGCCGGTATTTCTCCTGAGGTGACCTGTAGGGGTTTTTTCTTTGTATCCTGAGCAATTCTTCCGCCAGTTGTGGCTGCAATCTTTCTTGGTCTACCTGACCTTGGCTTGGTATCAAAAGAGCCCCAATATTTCCACTTCTTAATAAATGATTAAACAGAACTGACTGGCATATTCAAGGCTTTGGGTATCTTTTTATATCCTTTTCCATCTTTGTAAAGTCTCATTACCTTGTCATGCGGGTCTTTTGACTGTTCTATTACCTTGTTATGCAGGTCTTTTGACTGTTCTATTACCTTGTTATGCAGGTCTTTTGACTGTTCTATTACCTTGTTATGCAGGTCTTTTGACTGTTCTTTTCTACCTCCTCATGGCTCAGTGTCCAGCCTGCTTAGTGCATCCATGTGAGAGATAACAAACTCATTGACTATTTATACACAGACACTAATTGTGATTTAAAAAGCCACAAATGTGGGAAATTACCCTTTAATTGCCATTTTAACCCTCTGTGTGCCACCGTCTGTGTCTGTACCAAGGCCAAACCTTCCGGGGTATGTAAACTTTTTATCAGAGCCCTTTGGGTGATTTCTGTTATCATTATAATTTAAAAAGGATCCAAAAAACTATGTGATAAAAAATGGCTTCATGTGATCGCAATCCTTAAATAAAAGACAGTTATTTGGAACGATCGTCAGATTTTCAATATTAATAACAAAATTCCACAATTTCTGCCAGGGTATGCAAACTTTTGAGCACAACTGTATATATACCCGGTGTATATGGATTGGCTGCAGGAAAGAAGAAGACTGACTGAGATACAACAAAGCACAGGACAGATCATCCCATTGGTCAGGATTATAATGAATCAGATCACAGCGTGACGTCACTACTGCATGTGTGAGCGACATAACAGCACAGCGCTCCGCCGCCGCCGTCCCCGCGGGAGAAGTGCGTCATTCCCGGGGGAACATGCAGGATATTTTTATCACGCGTGTTTTAAGCCTGAGCTAAACAAAGATCTAAGTTTAAACTCTTCGCCCTCCGCCCCTCCCCCCCCTTCCCGATCCGCGAAGAATTCACCGATTAAAACAGATGAAGAAAATCAAAATAGAAAGAGAAAGAATCATGGAAAACGTTGGAGCTCCGCCTCCCAGATCTGACTGTGATGTCATCACTTGTGTATACAGAACAGATACCGAGAATTACACCCGACATACAAGAGAAGTGGCACTGTGCAGAGGTTGCAGGTAGCGGTCACAGTGAGGGTGGCGTTGTACAATCATTCTGGGATGTATCTAAATCTGTTCAGTATTTCCAACACTCTCTAGAACTTTTCACACTTAAAGGTCCCCTCCCCCTCCCCCATCACTCTGTGCCCCTAATTCCCCGCATTGTGCTGAATATTCCGCAGTAATTCGGCTCATTTACTTTCCATACTTAGAAGCACTTGTGGGGGGGGGGGGGAGGGGGGTTATCTGTGGCACTTGTTGGGGGTGGGGTGGGGGGGTTATCTGTGTTTTTTGAGCTGGAAGCAGACAAGATTCCGGATTATCGGAATGGGAAGCTCACAGATATCGGCTCTCCCGGGAGACAAGTGACAAACCAATTCATTGCCATTTACAACGTCTGAGTACAACGCCGCTGTCACTGGCGGAGCTATTTAGATAATGGCTCCCAATATTAGCTGTATATATCAGTACTGCGGAGATTATCCCTTCCACCGCCTAGGAGTTTATTTTGTAGCTTGTTATAAGTATATTTTCAAAAAGCAGAGACCCTGGAGAATAAAAAGGGTGATAGCTCCAATTTTTTATCTTTATATCACACAATAGTTACATATCAGTAAAAAGAACACATTACAGTTCATTTTTGGACACACAGATAATTTATCTGGTAAAAAATAAAAGAGGTTGCGTCGAGTAATTGGATACCCGTCATGCCAAGCCTTAAAATTGCCACAAATTTCGGTACCCTAAATTATCTATAGGCGATGCTTTAAAAGCCCCTAAGGCAGGGATCTCAAACTGGCGGCCCTCTAGCTGCTGCGGAACTACAAGTCCCATCATGCCTCTGCCTGAGGGAGTCATGTGTATAACCGTCAGCCTTGCAATGCCTCATGGGACTTGTAGCTTTGCAACAGCTGGAGGGCGGCCAGTTTGAGACCCCTGTCCTAAGGTGTAGAGCATAGAATTAAGTTGTCTGGCCGTCCCAACAGATTGGAAGAGTGTGAAATGGTTAATGAACTATATAGAGTCCTCAGTATAGGTCCTCTGCTAGCTGCGTTGGGGCCCTTGTGCCGTTGGTGCTCTTGATGAAAGCTGTACACCGTGCGGTGGTAATGGACTGTACACTGTAGATTGAGGTGCAGAACGATGGACTGTAAAGTCAGAATGGACATCGCAGACTAGCCAGGCAGGAGGAGTGGAATATGACTTGGAGGAAATCTATTTCTATTGGATGTCTTAGAACATGTGATATAGAAATATCTGTTTATTTCTGTACATTTGTGCACAATGGGTTTGGCAAAGCATTGTAAGAAGAATTATCCCTTTCACTGCCAAAAGTGTTTTTTTTTTTTGCTTTATATATTTCCTGAATGCAGAGACCCCGGAGAATAAAATAGTGGTAGTTCCAATGTTTTTATATCAAACATTAGCGAAAAATTTCAGTAAAAAATACATTAAGTTCATTTCAGGGCACACAGATGTCATTTATTACCCGGTGTTTTGGTAAAATAGACAGTAAAAGAGAAAATTGTGTCCAGTAATTAGACATCCAACATGTCAAGTCCTAAAATTGCGCACACCAGGGAGACAGCCACAAATTTCGGTACCACAAATTCTCTGAAGCCCCCCTGATGGAGTATAGGGCCAGGTTGTCTACCAATAATGGGTGGGCGGGGCCTAGGCGCCTTCTCTCTAACAGATTGGAACAATGCCGATCGTATACGGTACATATATGGCGGCAAGGCGGCTCTCCTGCGCAGGATCGTGTACCTATCATGTGATCCAGCACTTCCAATAAAACATCCAATAAAATTAATCAAATTTCTTCATAAATTTAGGCCCATATGTATTCTGCTAGTCTGGGGCGCACACGCACGCGCACCGCTGGCGACCATTGTGATTGGATACAGTGGGAGCCAATTAGCGGGTTTGGCAGACTCCATGTCCACCGGGACCCGCCGATCGTTCGGAACAGAAGCAGAATGTTAACAAGGCAGACCGCCGTTTTAATCAGTAGGGAAGGTATTGATCCTGTGCAAAGCAGGAACTCCGCCTTCCCATTGTAGCCCCTCCCCCACACTGTAACCAAGCACATTGTTAGGCACACATTTAACCCTAGATGTTAACCCCTTCCCTGCCAGTGTCATTAGTACAGTGACAGTGCGTTTTTTTGGCACTGATCCCTGTATTGGTGTCACTGGTTCCCAAAAAAAAGTGTCACTTATTGTTGGACTTGTCCGCCGCAGTGTCGCAGTCCCGCTATAAATCGCTGTCATTACTAGTATTAAAAATGGTGGGGGAGCCACGATAAAGGTAGAGCGCGGACTGCAGTTTCTTTTCGTGACGGATCCACTTTGACCAAGAAGGCCATTGGCTGGCCCTCAGCTGAGGCTCCGTGGGTCCAAATCTCGCACTGTTGGGGACCTGGAGGACCACATGGAAGACTGGACCCGGAGGATCGTTATTTGTTTTTGTTTGCGAATGTCGGAGTCCTTTGTGTGTTTTCTTCTTCTACAATCCAAATATACAATCGTTCTAAGTGAAAAGCGGATTACAGGCGGGATTAGCGGACTTGGAGCGCGATTATTTCACTTATTTACATCAGAGCGCCGATTCCCCGTGACTAATGGAGGTTGAGTGAAATATCTGATCTGGGGGTCAGGAGGTCACATAAATAAAAAGTCATTTCACGGGACTTTGTGTCCAAAAATTCCCTAAAAGTTACAGAATTGTTTTTTTTGGGATGGCGGAGCTCCAGATTCTTCTCCTATGTGTGGCCAGGCCAAGAGGACCTGTCATCGGTAATGTTTGGTTGTCTCTTTGGTATGTAAGATTGGCCGTTCTCGGAGAAACCCTGGTGGTCTTAGGAGATAAGCCCCTCCCCCGACCCAAACCCCCTCAACCAAAACCCCCCACCCATCCATATGCCGGCTGTTTCCTGTAGTCTATATAGGTTGTGGTGTTCACACGGGCGCGCTGACGCACACTATACCATGTATTACCATGCGTTGTATTACCACTTCCAGCCGGGTGGACGTCCATGGAGGACATTCTTGACTCCCAGTCTTGTTTTTTTCAGCCGGCGATTCCGTTTTATATAAAAGTTATCCTAGCGGCTAATTAGGACTGCTTTTACAGGCGACGGGTGGGGTTACTCCCCCTCCCCCCTCCAGCCGCCCATCCGCGCCTTTGTGATCTCTCGCATGTGATTGGGGAGCCCGGGATCTGATCTGGTGGTGCAGCCGGGTTATCATAGAGCTGGCTGTGGAGCCGACTATCCCTATGGTTCTAAGAAGCCAGAAGCGACTTCATGACGTCACATCCGGTTCATGACGTCACGTCCGGTTCATGACACCACATCCAGTTCATGATGCCACGTCCGGTTCATGACGCCACATCCAGTTCATGACGCCACATCCAGTTCATGATGCCACGTCCGGTTCATGACGTCACATCCGGTTCATGACGTCACGTCCGGTTCATGACGCCACATCCAGTTCATGATGCCACGTCCGGTTCATGACGTCACATCTGGTTCATGACGCCACATCCAGTTCATGATGCCACGTCCGGTTCATGACGTCACATCCGGTTCATGACGTCACGTCCGGTTCATGACGCCACGTCCGGTTCATGACGCCACATCCGGTTCATGACGCCACATCCAGTTCATGACGCCACGTCCGGTTCATGACGCCACATCCGGTTCATGATGCCACATCCAGTTCATGACGCCACGTCCGGTTCATGACGCCACATCCGGTTCATGACGCAATGTCCGGTTCATGACGCCACATGAGGTTCATGACGCCACATCCGGTTCATGATGTCACATCCGGTTCATGACGCCACATCCGGTTCATGACGTCACATCCGGTTCATGAAGCCACATCCGGTTCATGACGCCACATCCGGTTCATGACGTCACGTCCGGTTCATGACGTCACATCCGGTTCATGACGTCACATCCGGTTCATGACGCCACATCCAGTTCATGACGTCACATCCGGTTCATGACGTCACGTCTGGTTCATGACGTCACATCCGGTTCATGACGTCACATCCGGTTCATGATGCCACGTCCGGTTCATGACATCACATCCGGTTCATGATGTCACCTCTGGTTCCGGTATGTAAATTTTTTTTATTGTATATTTATTATAGCAGAAAGTAAAAATATTGTTTTTCAAAATTGTTGCTCTTTTTTTGTTTATAGCGCAAAAAATAAAAACAGCCGAGGTGATCAAATACCACCAAAAGAAAGTTCTATTTGTGGGAAAAAAGGACATAGATTTTATTTGTGTACAGCGTCGCACGACCGCGCAATTGTCAGTTAAAGTAACGCAGTGCCGTATCGCAAAAAATGGCCTGGTCATGAAGGAGGGGTAAATCTTCTGGGGCTGAAGTGGTTAATGGAGGCTGCAGATTTAACCACTTGCCTCCAAATCACGTATCTGGTACGTCATGTGACTTCAAGCAGTTGTAGCGGGGGGATATACAGCTGCAGGTATCACCCGCTACGTTTTTTAGAGCCAACGATCGTCTCTCTTGTAATGACAACCGATGCGACTTCCCCTCCCCCCCCCCCCCCGCTGTCTTCAGCGGCTCTCTCATCCCACCGGGAGACTGGAGCTACTAGCCGGCACGTCGATTGGCCGAAGAAGGCCGGGATCGGCTTTGATTGGGCCTCCATTGTGGTAACCCGGATGCAATGACATCACTTCCGGTTTACCGGAATCTTAACATCGCCATTTTTGAAAATCAAAAGTATTCAAAAACGCCGATCTTGGCGTTTTGATTGCTTTCGAGTGCAAAGGAGGAATTTGGTGTCTTATAGATCTCGCCATAAAGAGGTCACATGACTAATGATGTCACATGGGATGATGATACATTCCTTCCCACAGCAATAAAAAAATAAAATAAATAAATACATGAATTATTTTTAAAAAATACGATTTAAAGTGTCCCTGTTCCTCCATGCTAGAGCGCAAAAGCGAACGCGTGTGTCAGTCACGTATGCACACAAACCGCGATCGTCCCACACAAGCCACGAATGTCCGATCACAGGCAGTAATCCCATCACCAGACCTCCTGTGTTCACAAACCGTGATCGTCCCACACATGCCACGAACGTCCGATCACGGGCAGTAATCCCATCACCAGACCTCCTGTGTTCACAAACCGCGATCGTCCCACACGTGCCACGAATGTCCGATCACGGGCAGTAATCCCATCACCAGACCTCCTGTGTTCACAAACCGCGATTGTCCCACACGTGCCACGAATGTCCGATCACGGGCAGTAATCCCATCACCAGACCTCCTGTGTTCACAAAAACCGCGATCGTCCCACACATGCCACGAACATCCGATCACGGGCAGTAATCCCATCACCAGACCTCCTGTGTTCACAAAAACCGCGATCGTCCCACACATGCCACGAACGTCCGATCACGGGCAGTAATCCCATCACCAGACCTCCTGTGTTCACAAACCGCGATCGTCCCACACATGCCACGAATGTCCGATCACAGCCAGTAATCCCATCACCAGACCTCCTGTGTTCACAAACCGCGATCGTCCCACACATGCCACGAACGTCCGATCACGGGCAGTAATCCCATCACCAGACCTCCTGTGTTCACAAACCGCGATCGTCCCACACATGCCACGAACGTCCGATCACGGGCAGTAATCCCATCACCAGACCTCCTGTGTTCACAAACCGCGATCGTCCCACACATGCCACGAACGTCCGATCACGGGCAGTAATCCCATCACCAGACCTCCTGTGTTCACAAACCGCGATCGTCCCACACAAGCCACGAACGTCCGATCACAAGCAGTAATCCCATCACCAGACCTCCTGTGTTCACAAACCGCGATCGTCCCACACATGCCACGAACGTCCGATCACGGGCAGTAATCCCATCACCAGACCTCCTGTGTTCACAAACCGCGATCGTTCCACACAAGCCACGAACGTCCGATCACAAGCAGTAATCCCATCACCAGACCTCCTGTGTTCACAAACCGCGATCGTCCCACACATGCCACGAACGTCCGATCACGGGCAGTAATCCCATCACCAGACCTCCTGTGTTCACAAACCACGATCATCCCACACATGCCACGAATGTCCGATCACAAGCAGTAATCCCATCACCAGACCTCCTGTGTTCACAAACCGCGATCGTCCCACACAAGCCACGAACGTCCGATCACAAGCAGTAATCCCATCACCAGACCTCCTGTGTTCACAAACCGCGATCGTCCCACACGTGCAACGAACGTCCGATCACGGGCAGTAATCCCATCACCAGACCTCCTGTGTTCACAAACCGCGATCGTCCCACACATGCCACGAATGACCGATCACGGGCAGTAATCCCATCACCAGACCTCCTGTGTTCACAAACCACGATCGTCCCACACAAGCCACGAACGTCAGATCACGGGCAGTAATCCCATCACCAGACCTCCTGTGTTCACAAACCATGATCGTCCCACACAAGCCACGAACGTCCGATCACGGGCAGTAATCCCATCACCAGACCTCCTGTGTTCACAAACCGCGATCGTCCCACACATGCCACGAACGTCCGATCATGGGCAGTAATCCCATCACCAGACCTCCTGTGTTCACAAAAACCGCGATCGTCCCACACATGCCACGAACGTCCGATCACAAGCAGTAATCTCATCACCAGACCTCCTGTGTTCACAAACCGCGATCGTCCCACACATGCCACGAACGTCCGATCACGGGCAGTAATCTCATCACCAGACCTCCTGTGTTCACAAAAAATGCGATCGTCCCACACAAGCCACGAACGTCCGATCACAAGCAGTAATCCCATCACCAGACCTCCTGTGTTCACAAACCGCGATCGTCCCACACAAGCCACGAATGTCCGATCACGGGCAGTAATCCCATCACCAGACCTCCTGTGTTCACAAACCGCGATCGTCCCACACATGCCACGAACGTCCGATCACGGGCAGTAATCTCATCACCAGACCTCCTGTGTTCACAAAAAATGCGATCGTCCCACACAAGCCACGAACGTCCGATCACAAGCAGTAATCCCATCACCAGACCTCCTGTGTTCACAAACCGCGATCGTCCCACACAAGCCACGAACGTCCGATCATGGGCAGTAATCCCATCACCAGACCTCCTGTGTTCACAAACCGCGATCGTCCCACACAAGCCACGAACGTCCGATCACGGGCAGTAATCCCATCACCAGACCTCCTGTGTTCACAAACCGCGATCGTCCCACACGTGCAACGAACGTCCGATCACGGGCAGTAATCCCATCACCAGACCTCCTGTGTTCACAAACCGCGATCGTCCCACACATGCCACGAACGTCCGATCACGGGCAGTAATCCCATCACCAGACCTCCTGTGTTCACAAACCGCGATCGTCCCACACGTGCAACGAATGTCCGATCACAGGCAGTAATCCCATCACCAGACCTCCTGTGTTCACAAACCGCGATCGTCCCACACGTGCCACGAATGTCCGATCGCAGGCAGTAATCCCATCACCAGACCTCCTGTGTTCACAAACCGCGATCGTCCCACACCTGCCACGAACGTCCGATCACAAGCAGTAATCCCATCACCAGACCTCCTGTGTTCACAAACCGCGATCATCCCACACAAGCCACGAACGTCCGATCACAAGCAGTAATCCCATCACCAGACCTCCTGTGTTCACAAACTGCGATCGTCCCACACATGCCACGAACGTCCGATCACGGGCAGTAATCCCATCACCAGACCTCCTGTGTTCACAAACCGCGATCGTCCCACACGTGCCACGAATGTCAGATCACGGGCAGTAATCCCATCACCAGACCTCCTGTGTTCACAAACCGCGATCGTCCCACACGTCCCACGAATGTCCGATCACGGGCAGTAATCCCATCACCAGACCTCCTGATCACAAAAAACGCGATCGTCCCACACAAGCCACGAACGTCCGATCACGGGCAGTAATCCCATCACCAGACCTCCTGTGTTCACAAACTGCGATCGTCCCACACAAGCCACGAACGTCCGGTCACAAGCAGTAATCCCATCACCAGACCTCCTGTGTTCACAAACCGCGATCGTCCCACACGTGCCACGAATGTCCGATCACGGGCAGTAATCCCATCACCAGACCTCCTGTGTTCACAAACCACGATCGTCCCACACGTGCCACGAATGTCCGATCACGGGCAGTAATCCCATCACCAGACCTCCTGTGTTCACAAACCGCGATCGTCCCACACAAGCCACGAACGTCCGATCACAGGCAGTAATCCCATCACCAGACCTCCTGTGTTCACAAACCGCGATCGTCCCACACAAGCCACGAACGTCCGGTCACAAGCAGTAATCCCATCACCAGACCTCCTGATCACAAAAAACGCGATCGTCCCACACAAGCCACGAACGTCAGATCACGGGCAGTAATCCCATCACCAGACCTCCTGTGTTCACAAACTGCGATCGTCCCACACAAGCCACGAACGTCCGGTCACAAGCAGTAATCCCATCACCAGACCTCCTGTGTTCACAAACCGCGATCGTCCCACACGTGCCACGAATGTCCGGTCACGGGCAGTAATCCCATCACCAGACCTCCTGTGTTCACAAACCGCGATCGTCCCACACGTGCCACGAATGTCCGATCACGGGCAGTAATCCCATCACCAGACCTCCTGTGTTCACAAACTGCGATCGTCCCACACAAGCCACGAACGTCCGGTCACAAGCAGTAATCCCATCACCAGACCTCCTGTGTTCACAAACCGCGATCGTCCCACACGTGCCACGAATGTCCGGTCACGGGCAGTAATCCCATCACCAGACCTCCTGTGTTCACAAACCGCGATCGTCCCACACAAGCCACGAACGTCCAATCACGGGCAGTAATCCCATCACCAGACCTCCTGTGTTCACAAACCGCGATCGTCCCACACATGCCACGAACGTCCGATCACGGGCAGTAATCCCATCACCAGACCTCCTGTGTTCACAAACCGCGATCGTCCCACACAAGCCACGAACGTCCGATCACAAGCAGTAATCCCATCACCAGACCTCCTGTGTTCACAAACCGCGATCGTCCCACACATGCCACGAACGTCCGATCACGGGCAGTAATCCCATCACCAGACCTCCTGTGTTCACAAACCACGATCATCCCACACATGCCACGAATGTCCGATCACAAGCAGTAATCCCATCACCAGACCTCCTGTGTTCACAAACCGCGATCGTCCCACACAAGCCACGAACGTCCGATCACAAGCAGTAATCCCATCACCAGACCTCCTGTGTTCACAAACCGCGATCGTCCCACACATGCCACGAATGACCGATCACGGGCAGTAATCCCATCACCAGACCTCCTGTGTTCACAAACCACGATCGTCCCACACAAGCCACGAACGTCAGATCACGGGCAGTAATCCCATCACCAGACCTCCTGTGTTCACAAACCATGATCGTCCCACACAAGCCACGAACGTCCGATCACGGGCAGTAATCCCATCACCAGACCTCCTGTGTTCACAAACCGCGATCGTCCCACACATGCCACGAACGTCCGATCACGGGCAGTAATCCCATCACCAGACCTCCTGTGTTCACAAACCGCGATCGTCCCACACAAGCCACGAACGTCCGATCACGGGCAGTAATCCCATCACCAGACCTCCTGTGTTCACAAAAACCGCGATTGTCCCACACATGCCACGAACGTCCGATCACAAGCAGTAATCTCATCACCAGACCTCCTGTGTTCACAAACCGCGATCGTCCCACACATGCCACGAACGTCCGATCACGGGCAGTAATCTCATCACCAGACCTCCTGTGTTCACAAAAAATGCGATCGTCCCACACAAGCCACGAACGTCCGATCACAAGCAGTAATCCCATCACCAGACCTCCTGTGTTCACAAACCGCGATCGTCCCACACATGCCACGAACGTCCGATCACAAGCAGTAATCTCATCACCAGACCTCCTGTGTTCACAAACCGCGATCGTCCCACACATGCCACGAACGTCCGATCACGGGCAGTAATCTCATCACCAGACCTCCTGTGTTCACAAAAAATGCGATCGTCCCACACAAGCCACGAACGTCCGATCACAAGCAGTAATCCCATCACCAGACCTCCTGTGTTCACAAACCGCGATCGTCCCACACAAGCCACGAACGTCCGATCACGGGCAGTAATCCCATCACCAGACCTCCTGTGTTCACAAACCGCGATCGTCCCACACATGCCACGAACGTCCGATCACGGGCAGTAATCCCATCACCAGACCTCCTGTGTTCACAAACTGCGATCGTCCCACACGTGCAACGAATGTCCGATCACAGGCAGTAATCCCATCACCAGACCTCCTGTGTTCACAAACCGCGATCGTCCCACACATGCCACGAACGTCCGATCACGGGCAGTAATCTCATCACCAGACCTCCTGTGTTCACAAAAAATGCGATCGTCCCACACAAGCCACGAACGTCCGATCACAAGCAGTAATCCCATCACCAGACCTCCTGTGTTCACAAACCGCGATCGTCCCACACAAGCCACGAACGTCCGATCACGGGCAGTAATCCCATCACCAGACCTCCTGTGTTCACAAACCGCGATCGTCCCACACAAGCCACGAACGTCCGATCACGGGCAGTAATCCCATCACCAGACCTCCTGTGTTCACAAACCGCGATCGTCCCACGCGTGCAACGAACGTCCGATCACGGGCAGTAATCCCATCACCAGACCTCCTGTGTTCACAAACCGCGATCGTCCCACACATGCCACGAACGTCCGATCACGGGCAGTAATCCCATCACCAGACCTCCTGTGTTCACAAACTGCGATCGTCCCACACGTGCAACGAATGTCCGATCACAGGCAGTAATCCCATCACCAGACCTCCTGTGTTCACAAACCGCGATCGTCCCACACGTGCCACGAATGTCCGATCGCAGGCAGTAATCCCATCACCAGACCTCCTGTGTTCACAAACCGCGATCGTCCCACACCTGCCACGAACGTCCGATCACAAGCAGTAATCCCATCACCAGACCTCCTGTGTTCACAAACTGCGATCGTCCCACACATGCCACGAACGTCCGATCACGGGCAGTAATCCCATCACCAGACCTCCTGTGTTCACAAACCGCGATCGTCCCACACGTGCCACGAATGTCAGATCACGGGCAGTAATCCCATCACCAGACCTCCTGTGTTCACAAACCGCGATCGTCCCACACGTGCCACGAATGTCCGATCACGGGCAGTAATCCCATCACCAGACCTCCTGATCACAAAAAACGCGATCGTCCCACACAAGCCACGAACGTCCGATCACGGGCAGTAATCCCATCACCAGACCTCCTGTGTTCACAAACTGCGATCGTCCCACACAAGCCACGAACGTCCGGTCACAAGCAGTAATCCCATCACCAGACCTCCTGTGTTCACAAACCGCGATCGTCCCACACGTGCCACGAATGTCCGATCACGGGCAGTAATCCCATCACCAGACCTCCTGTGTTCACAAACCACGATCGTCCCACACGTGCCACGAATGTCCGATCACGGGCAGTAATCCCATCACCAGACCTCCTGTGTTCACAAACCGCGATCGTCCCACACAAGCCACGAACGTCCGATCACGGGCAGTAATCCCATCACCAGACCTCCTGTGTTCACAAACTGCGATCGTCCCACACAAGCCACGAACGTCCGGTCACAAGCAGTAATCCCATCACCAGACCTCCTGATCACAAAAAACGCGATCGTCCCACACAAGCCACGAACGTCAGATCACGGGCAGTAATCCCATCACCAGACCTCCTGTGTTCACAAACTGCGATCGTCCCACACAAGCCACGAACGTCTGATCATGGGCAGTAATCCCATCACCAGACCTCCTGTGTTCACAAACCGCGATCGTCCCACACGTGCCACGAATGTCCGGTCACGGGCAGTAATCCCATCACCAGACCTCCTGTGTTCACAAACCGCGATCGTCCCACACGTGCCACGAATGTCCGATCACGGGCAGTAATCCCATCACCAGACCTCCTGTGTTCACAAACTGCGATCGTCCCACACAAGCCACGAACGTCCGGTCACAAGCAGTAATCCCATCACCAGACCTCCTGTGTTCACAAACCGCGATCGTCCCACACGTGCCACGAATGTCCGGTCACGGGCAGTAATCCCATCACCAGACCTCCTGTGTTCACAAACCGCGATCGTCCCACACAAGCCACGAACGTCCGATCACGGGCAGTAATCCCATCACCAGACCTCCTGTGTTCACAAACTGCGATCGTCCCACACAAGCCACGAACGTCCGATCACGGGCAGTAATCCCATCACCAGACCTCCTGTGTTCACAAACCACGATCATCCCACACAAGCCACGAACGTCCGATCACAAGCAGTAATCCCATCACCAGACCTCCTGTGTTCACAAACCACGATCGTCCCACACGTGCCACGAATGTCCGATCACGTGCAGTAATCCCATCACCAGACCTCCTGTGTTCACAAACCGCGATCGTCCCACACAAGCCACGAATGTCCGATCACGGGCAGTAATCCCATCACCAGACCTCCTGTGTTCACAAACCGCAATCGTCCCACACATGCCACGAACGTCCGATCACGGGCAGTAATCCCATCACCAGACCTCCTGTGTTCACAAACCGCGATCGTCCCACACGTGCCACGAATGTCCGATCACGGGCAGTAATCCCATCACCAGACCTCCTGTGTTCACAAACCACGATCGTCCCACACATGCCACGAACGTCAGATCACAGGCAGTAATCCCATCACCAGACCTCCTGATCACAAAAAACGCGATCGTCCCACACAAGCCACGAATGTCCGATCACAGGCAGTAATCCCATCACCAGACCTCCTGTGTTCACAAACCGCGATCGTCCCACACAAGCCACGAACGTCCGATCACAAGCAGTAATCCCATCACCAGACCTCCTGTGTTCACAAAAACCGCGATCGTCCCACACAAGCCACGAACGTCCGATCACGGGCAGTAATCCCATCACCAGACCTCCTGTGTTCACAAACCGCGATCATCCCACACATGCCACGAATGTCCGATCACGGGCAGTAATCCCATCACCAGACCTCCTGTGTTCACAAACCGCGATCGTCCCACACGTGCCACGAACGTCCGATCACGGGCAGTAATCCCATCACCAGACCTCCTGTGTACATTTAAAGTGGTGACCTGGAAGGGATTTTAAAGCCTCGCCTATGGAGAGTACAATTGATGTTGTTTGTTGCCGTTGTGCAATTTAAGAGCAAGACGTGTTTGGTATCTATTTACTCGGTGTGACATCATCTTTTATATTTAAAAAAATGAAAATGGTCTTATGTATTGTGTTTTTTGTGCATTAAAATTTTTAAAAGTGTATTTTTTTCCCAAAAATTGTGGTTTGAAAAACTGCTGCTTAAATACCGTGTGGCATAAAAAAATGGTGAAACCACCATTAATTCTCTAGGGCCTCTGCTTTAAAAATAAATATATATATAAATGCTCGGGGGTTCTCTTTTCTTTCTTTTTCTGGACCATATAGAGGAGATAACTGGAGAAAAGATAGTTAAATGTCTGCAGACACGTCTATTTCATGACTCCAAAATTCCAGAAAACATTAAATACTTTTGAACGCTGCAAAGGGTCTGATCCCAAAAAGATGGTTAATCGGAAAATAATCGGACATAAGAGATCGGTTTGAGCGAATAGAATACTACAGTGAGATGGAACATCGATGTTGTAGAGATAAAGAACACACAGGAAAATATAATAGAATTCGGGGGAAGATGGAAAAACTTTAAAATCTCGGAGAAATATCTGGAAAAGGTGATGGAGGGTGAAGGGGCCTGAATAGAACCCGAAAATAAAGAGGGCCTAGAATAAAACAAACCAAATGGGTGGGGGGTTAATTAATGAGATTGGGATGAATAGAGGCTTAGGCTCCTTTCACACTGGGGCGGGAGGTGCGTCGGCGGTAAAGCGCTGCTATTATTAGCGGTGCTTAACCATCATTTTAGCGGTATTCGGCCGCTAGCGGGCGGTTTTACCCCCCACTGGCAGCCAAGATAGGGTTAAAAACCACCACAAAGCGCCTCTGCAGAGCGGTATAGCCGCGCTGCCCCATTGATTTCAATGGGCAGGAACGGTGAAGGGGGTGGGGTATACACTCCGCTCCTTCACCGCTCCGAAGATGCTGCTGGCAGGACTTTTCTTCCCGTCCTGCCAGCGCACCGCTCCAGTGTGAAAGTCCTCGGGGGAGACAAAGCAGCGGCTGTTTCGGGTCGGTTTGCAGGCGCTATTTTTAGCGCAATATCTGCTGCAAACCGCCCCAGTGTGAAAGGGGTCTAAAATAAAACGAATAATAGAAATAAAAGGATAGAAGATTTTGATATCCACCACAATGATGTGAAAACAAGTAGGAGAGAAAATGGATGTGAAATAAATCTCTCCAGAGTTCACTGAAGTGGTAATAAGAAGAAAAAAAAAGAATATTTGGGGTTCCAAGTCATTTTCTAGGAAGAAAAACAAACAGATTTTCACAAAAAGTGGCAGAAAATGTCGGATCTGAAAATGACTTTTGAATTGGAATGGAGTGAAAACTTCTCGGTGATTTCGGTGATTTCAGTGATTTTGGTGATTTTGGTGATTTCTGTGATTTCGGTGATTCCGGTGATTTCGGAGATTTCGGTGATTTCGGTGATTTCGGTGATTTCGGTGATTTCAGTGATTTCGGTGATTTTGGTGATTTCAGTGATTTCGGTGATTTCGGTGATTTCAGTGATTTCGGTGATTTCAGTGATTTCGGTGATTTCGGTGATTTCGGTGATTTTGGTGATTTCAGTGATTTCGGTGATTTCGGTGATTTCGGTGATTGGAATTACATTCATTTCTCTCCTTTGAATGAAATAATTGTTTTTTTATTAAACATGTACAAACACAACGATTGGATGAAGAAATAAAGATTAGAATGTCCGCGTTTGGCTGGCGGAGTGGAGGACGGCGCTCGGGCGTAATACCATCTGGGAGGCCGGAGAGACGAACGTCTTCACAAGGTGGATTTGCCAATAAAAAAAAAATAAAGCCGGATTTTATCCGCAAATCCCCGCCGGGCGGCTTGACTTCTTGGTTCAAGGCCAAAACATGCGTTCTGCGTTAGTCCAGAACCACAAAACAATTGAGCGTGGCGAAACGGTTTATTATTTGGGAGGAATTGATACATTTAAAGGTGATTTGTCTTGTTTTTTCCTGAAGTCTGTTTTTTCCAAGGAGAGATAATGACGGCAGGGCGATAGATTCATAAAAGACGAGGAACAAGCGCAGTGCTATTACCGAATGGTTTAGGCCCCATTCACATTTGGCGATTTGGACTTGTGGGCAGAATTGCCGCAACTCCAAATCTCATGGCAATCGGTGCAAAACACTAAACGCGTGTTTGGGTGCCGTTCATTCTAAATGGCACCCAAATGTGGTGCGACTTTACAGAATCGCACTGCAATTGTGGCAAGACGCCATTTCGAAAATCGCATGAAGCTTGTTGCCCAAAAAAAGGAGCAGGAGCTTCTGAGTGACACACGCGCATTGAAGCAAATGGGCTGACCTATGTGTGATGGGCGGAGTCACGTGAAAATCGCCCACACACAAAATCGTGAGCAGGAATGGGGCCCTAAAGCTGAGCTCTGGCAAGAAACCTAAAGTAGAACTCCGGGTACAAATTTTTATGTTATGTAGACTCCCCACTTTTGCAAAAAAACTCCTTAAAAAAATCCAAGTTCTACTTACCCTCTCCATGCGCCGGTGCTGGGCTTCCTCCTTCTTCTTGTCTTTTTTTGGTGCAGAACAAGAGTCATGTCATTCTTCCCATTTCCCGTGAGCCCAGCCTGTCGTTTACACTCCCTGTAGGGGGCGCAGCACAACACAGGCTCAGCTCACAGTGGTTCATAACTGAAAGGCTCTCACACTTCATTATGCTTTCCAAGAATGCCCCCCTCCCCCGCCATGACATTACCAGTCCAGCAAGAAGGCTGCAGCTGTGTATGAGGCTTTTTAAAAAATAAAAAATACTGCGGGGGAGGGGCTTTGTGGTGGGGGCAGGTAAGGGGTTAAATACCGGAAGTTCGACTTTGACAAGTGAAATAAATATGCAAAATGGTTACCTATTAAAATATGTGCGATTCTGTTCAGACAATCTTGTGATTCTCTTCAGACAATCTTCTGATTCTGTTCAGACAATCTTCTGATTCTGTTCAGACAATCTTATGATTCTCTTCAGACAATCTTCTGATTCTCTTCAGACAATCTTCTGATTCTGTTCAGTCAATCTTATGATTCTGTTTAGACAATCTTGTGATTCTCTTCAGACAATCTTATGATTCTGTTCAGACAGTCTTCTGATTCTCTTCAGACAATCTTGTGATTCTGTTCAGCCAATCTTCTGATTCTCTTCAGACAATCTTCTGATTCTCTTCAGACAATCTTGTGATTCTCTTCAGACAATCTTGTGATTCTGTTCAGACAATCTTCTGATTCTGTTCAGACAATCTTATGATTCTCTTCAGACAATCTTCTGATTCTGTTCAGTCAATCTTATGATTCTGTTTAGACAATCTTGTGATTCTCTTCAGACAATCTTATGATTCTGTTCAGACAGTCTTCTGATTCTGTTCAGTCAATCTTATGATTCTGTTCAGACAATCTTCTGATTCTCTTCAGACAATCTTCTGATTCTCTTCAGACAATCTTCTGATTCTGTTCAGCCAATCTTATGATTCTGTTCAGTCAATCTTGTGATTCTCTTCAGACAATCTTCTGATTCTCTTCAGACAATCTTCTGATTCTGTTCAGTCAATCTTATGATTCTGTTCAGACAATCTTGTGATTCTCTTCAGACAATCTTGTGATTCTCTTCAGACAATCTTGTGATTCTCTTCAGACAATCTTCTGATTCTCTTCAGACAATCTTCTGATTCTGTTCAGTCAATCTTATGATTCTGTTCAGACAATCTTGTGATTCTCTTCAGACAATCTTATGATTCTGTTCAGACAGTCTTCTGATTCTCTTCAGACAATCTTGTGATTCTGTTCAGACAATCTTCTGATTCTGTTCAGCCAATCTTCTGATTCTCTTCAGACAATCTTCTGATTCTCTTCAGACAATCTTCTGATTCTCTTCAGACAATCTTTTGATTCTGTTCAGACAATCTTGTGATTCTGTTCAGACAATCTTATGATTCTGTTCAGACAATCTTGTGATTCTGTTCAGACAATCTTGTAAATTGTGTTCAGACAATCTTATGATTCTGTTCAGACAATCTTGTGATTCTGTTCAGCCAATCTTCTGATTCTGTTCAGACAATCTTGTGATTCTGTTCAGACAATCTTGTGATTCTCTTTAGACAATCTTTTGATTCTGTTCAGACAATCTTCTATTTCTGTTCAGACAATCTTCTGATTCTGTTCAGACAATCTTGTGATTCTCTTTAGACAATCTTCTGATTCTGTTCAGACAATCTTATGATTCTGTTCAGACAATCTTGTGATTCTCTTCTTCTGATTCTGTTTAGACAATCTTGTGATTCTCTTCAGACAATCTTCTGATTCTGTTCAGACAATCTTATGATTCTGTTCAGACAATCTTGTGATTCTCTTCTTCTGATTCTGTTTAGACAATCTTGTGATTCTCTTCAGACAATCTTCTGATTCTGTTCAGCCAATCTTATGATTCTGATCAGACAAACTTGTGATTCTCTTCAGACAATCTTGTGATTCTGTTCAGACAATCTTGTGATTCTCTTCAGCCAATCTTATGATTCTGATCAGACAATCTTGTGATTCTCTTCAGACAATTTTGTGATTCTGTTCAGACAATCTTCTGATTCTGTTCAGCCAATCTTATGATTCTGTTCAGACAATCTTCTGATTCTGTTCAGACAATCTTCTGATTCTGTTCAGACAATCTTCTGATTCTGTTCAGACAATCTTCTGATTCTGTTCAGACAATCTTGTGATTCTCTTCAGACAATCTTGTGATTCTGTTCAGACAATCTTGTGATTCTGTTCAGCCAATCTTCTGATTCTGTTCAGCCAGTTTTGCACAGCACATGGGGGATTACATTAAGCATGTAATGTTTGTTTGACGTAACACAATTCTTGTATAAAATGTATACTTTTTAGCTACAGTAACTAATATTTTTAACTAGCACTGATCAAGGTTAAAAAGGTTTTTTCTTTTTACATTTTTTCTATAGAGTGTAAGTAAACTAAAATAAATACAATAATATAAATAAAAGAAATGTAAAAAATAAAAAAAATACAATACAAAATCACCAAAAGCAAGTCTTCTTTGTCCTGGAAAAAAAAAACAATGTTGCTATTTTTGTATAGTAAGTAATGACAAAGTTATCAGCAAATATACAGACTTATAGCAGAAATAAAAAATATTGCTCTATAAATACAATAAAAAATAAAAATTAAATGTATCGTAATAAATACATACAAAAAGGTATCTCCAAAATCAAGCCTTTTTTGTGCTGCAAAACGTATTACTTTATCTTAAGCAAAGTTATTACCGAATATACAGACCAAAAACAAAAGTAGTTACATTTTGTTATAAACACCATAACAATAAATAAGACAATAAATAAATGAATGAAAGTCTACATTTTTGCGCCTTCACTAGTCATTAATCAGTGTGGGAAAACCATAAATATATATTTTTTCCCACTTTCCACAGAACTGTGTTTGTCGGTAAACTACACTGTGCACCACACAAGGATATCCAACAGATTTGTCCAGCTGTAGTAAAACGCTCCCAGTCTGACCTCCTGGAGAAGCCAAACGACTGATTCCCAAATCCCCGTCCATCATGAGCAGATTGTAGGGAATCCCAGACAAGGCGGGGGAGGGGTTGGATGCAAAGTTCATTTTTGTTTTGGATGATAATGATGCCGCGTGTCGTCGGCCGCTCTGAATAAGCAATATACACATTGTAGGTTCTGAATTCTGTGACTCTCCAATACACGCCATTCTCTGTGAGATTCTGATCAATGATATTATATTTAATATACACTATATTACCAAAAGTATTGGGACGCCTGCCTTTTTTTCTTATTATTTTTCTTACATTTGTAACATTTCTGTTTATTAATATATTTTTACTAGGGGTTGTCTTCTTCTATCGATCTGCACCTAGAAATACAGCAACATCTATCATTGACATCACTCTGTGTCAGTCAGAGGCCAGTAGTTATAACAGTAGAGAGCAGAGTTGGGCGCTCCATAAGGGGGGAAAGGGCACCGCCGCCCCCCCATCCATCTGTTCAGCCTAAACCCCCTAATCTACATGGAGGGTGCCGGTGTCTTGCCGAATAAGTTCCCTCGGCGGATAAGTTCCCCCCTGTACTGCGCAGGCGCAGCGCCTGCGCAGTACGAACTACTAACAGCTGCCGGAGATAGCCGAAGCTCAAAATCCACAATCAGCTGTACACGGCGCCTGCGCTCTGGGTCCAGGTTCCTTCCCCACCATCCAAGTGGACCTGGAGGGGGAATCTAAAAGAGCCGAGCACAGCGAGGCCGTGCCCAAAGCGTGGCGAGCGGAGCGAGCCCGCGAGGCGCCCTCTTACAGGCGCCGTGTACAGCTGATTTGGACCTATTCCCCTTCGGCTATTTCCGTCGGATCCTACTGCGCAGGCGCAGCGCCTGCGCAGTAGAGGGGGGTCCTTATCCGCCGAGCGGAACTTTCTCGGCAGAACACCGGACCTATGGATTCCAATGGGATTTTTTTTTGAAGCACGTGATTGGAGGCTCTAATTGGCTTCAGAAAGGGGTGGGCTCGGGGGGGGAGGGCACTGAGCCCACCCAGTTGTGTGACAATAACAAATAAATATTTTCTTCCTGACTCTCTTCTTGGCCAATCAGGAAGCCCCTATTGTCCAGGAAGTCTTAGGACTCCCTGGCCAATCATGTCTCAGGACACACTTCCTGTTCCTGTGTGGCTGGGAGGAGAATGTCCGCCCCCCTCCCCCCCCCTGCCTCCATAAGGTAAGGCAGCATTGTCATTGAACATTTGCAGTGTCTCCCCCCGCGGGTGGTTGTGGGGGCTATCACTGCCGTCCGTCTCCCGCCTGGGGGGGTGTTAGTTTGAGCACAAGCCGCCACTGGTAGAGAGGCTCCCACCGACCGGCTGGATAAGTACAGAAGCAGGTCACTCAGACTCACTTGGGCTGCAGAGTCTAAGTACTGACTGGTATTCACCTGAGCTCCTGATGGTGGGGATTGGTTTTGCTACGTGTTAGTACCAGGTTGCAGCCCTCAGAATTGCTTCCACCAGGAGGTGAGCAGGCCGGGGTCCAGTCACAGATATAGCGGGTAGGGATGAGCAGAAGCATAGTCAGTAAACCAGCCAAAGGAGGGAAACAAGTGGTTGCAGGTTGGGATCAAGCAGATGTATAGTCGACAGTGCAAGGTCATTCAGAGCCCAGGCCAAACTGCGCCCCCCCCCCCCAAGATGTATGAGCATTATATGTTTCAGCAAACCCCCACCCCTGAGCATAAATTCCACCTCCTACCAGCACAAATATTTGCCCCTCTATCCCCCAAATCCTCCCAGCACAAATACCCCCCCCCAAAAAAAATCACGCCTCATTATATAAATCCTCCACCCCTCAAATTTCCCCTCTGAGTACACATCCTTTCCCCCCATTCCAAATCCCCCACCCAGCACAAATATCCCCCCTCCCCGCAATTTCCCCTTCTAGCACAAATACTCCCCAATCATCCATCCATATCCATCCATATTCACCCCCCCCAAAAAAAATTCCTCTCCTAGCACCCCTCCCTCCTCTACCATATCACCTATTCTAGCACATAACCCCCCCAAATCCCCCGTCCTAACACAAATCTTATCCCCCCATCCCCCCTCCCAACACAAACCTTTCTAAATCACCACTCCTAATATACCCTCCCAAATTTCCCCTCCTAGAACAAATCTTACCCCCTGTCGCCCCCCCCAAATTCCCTCTCCCAACACAAATCATCTCCCCCCAATCTCCTTGTGGCACCCCCTTCCCCACCTCACATCATACCACAATGCCCAGGGCAGCTGCCCCTCCTGCCCACCCCTTGTCTCGGCCCTAGTAGTCGAGGAACAAACCAATGGTCAGCAACGGGTGGCAGCAGGAGTGGTAAGAGCGAGATATTGGCTGGAGGGAGCACAATAATCTGGCAAACAGGAAGTGCAGAGGAATGGCCTAAATCAGGAAGTTCATAGAAGGAGCAAAGAGTTCAGGGTTCAAGAAAAACAGGGTTCAAGGCAAGATCCGGGGAGCTGTCCAGCATCTCAGGTGACTCAGTAAGAAGAGAGCTTTCCAGACCCAGCGGAGGTCTCAGGTTCAGACCCGGTCCTGACACTTTGTAAACAAAGCCATGTGACCTCTATCCTCGGGGCGGCCTACTGATCACATGACTATGTTAGAAAACAGAACCATGTCATTTTTGCCCATGTGATGAAATTTGAGGCCAATTTTCACAACATTATATAATTTCTACATAAACGCGGTAAATGTCGCAGAAGAATCGCCCCACGCTGATAGAAGAACACAAATTTCTACATTTTATTAGTATTCCTATTGGAAGGTCACAAATCATGTATATTCCTGGCAGCCTGGGATCGATCGGCCGCCTGGAATCGATCAGCCGCCTGGACCACCATGTGACCTTTTAGCATCAATTAGCAACATAATGCTTGTTTATAAAAGCAGTGCGGCTCCTTGTTAATGGAGGGATTAGGAAGGGGCGGAGTCCAGACGTACCACACCCTTATTTTCTCTGTCCCAATGGCTCTTCGCCATCCGGTTTATCCTTTTCCTGTAAACACAAACGTGAGGGACGGGCCGCAATGTTTATCGGAGCGCAGGAATCCTACAAATTGTCTAAATTATTTATATAGATATTTATTTTCATTCTCTTCTCCTCTCCTTCTGCGCTAAGACCTGAAAAGTTCCGTTTTATTTACCAAGCCGTAAATAAATGTGGTGAAGACATCCCATCGGAATCTCAAAAACAAGAACCTAACAACATGGCCACATAGCTGAGCCACATCGCAAGGCTTTCCATCCAATCCACGAGACGCCGAATCTCCTGAAATCATCCAACTCGGGTACAATGGGGGTCAAACCCACCAGACCTCTAGTGATCTCTGTACAGCACCGCAGTATATGTCAGAGTTATATATAAATGTATAATAATAATAGTGTGTGACTGTGGGGGAGGGGACATTAGAGCGTACATTTTTATTTATTAAAAAATCATAAAACATTCCGCTTATTAATAAAAACATATTTACATAAAAATAAACAACTAAACAAAAACAAGCGTGCTTACATCAGCAGGTAAAGAAAAACGTTTCCTGACAAGATAACATAGAAAGAAACATATTTTAATGACAACAAAATAGAGACTACAAACCCCGAACCTCAACTTATACACAATCCAGGCTAAGAAACCTTTTGAGATTTAATCGCCATCAGGATGCGATTCCAAACCCTCCCCCATTAACCCCTCCCCCCACATCATTCACCCCTCCCCCCACATCATTCACCCCAACTTCCACATCATTCACCTTACATTCTGCACCAGCCATCCTCATTCCCTTCCCACCTCCCCCCCCCCCACATCATCCAATCCATCCCTCACTCCACCCCTTGATGTCTGCCGACCTCCAGCCGCACTTCTGCCACACCGAGGAGGAGGGGTTGGCACCACCATACACGCTGGTTCAGCACCCTCCACTGCCTTCACTACACTAGGAGAAACAATAGGTGCAGACACAGACTTGGCAACCACACTTTCTGACACTGACTGGGGAACCACAGACTGGGGGGACACTGACACCACAGACCGGGGGGGACACTGACACCACAGACCGGGGGGGACACTGAGACCACAGACTGGGGGGACACTGACACCGCAGACTGGGGGGACACTGACACCACAGACTGGGGGGGAAACTGACACCACAGAGGGACTCACAGACACTGATTCTGACGGGACAGAGACACTAGGATCCCTGGCACAACCTCCGCCAACCCAGACTCTTCTCTATCCAGACGGAGGAATTCCTCCACTAACTCTGGCTTATTGTGCAAAACCTCAGGGCACTGGCTATAAGGGTGACCAACCTTATCACATAGGTTACATTTAATGATTTTACAGCCCCTCACCAGATGCCCCAGTTCCTGACACAAAGAGCACTTCTGTTCTGGACAGTTAGAGGAGAAATGTCCCTTGACTCCACATTTATGGCACAGCTTAGGTTGACCAGGGTAGAAGACGGTAATCCTATCTCTACCAATAAAGGCAGAGGAGGGCAAATGCTGGACCACATTCCCACACACACTCCACCTCATTGACACCGACCACCCACCCGTCCAGATTCCTCTATCATCCACAATCTTTTTTAGGGGACACAACGTTTCACCAAACCTCCTCAACCAGACCCATAAATCCTCAGGGGGTATAGACTCATTCCTTGTCAGGATAGTCACATTCTAAATCAAGTGCTGACGTGAGACAACTTTGGAGACAAGCCCCTTCCAGTCCGGCTGGCCCCCATATACATGCTCAAACCGCTCCAAAAACAGATCCAGCGATTCTGGACGCACAAATGATAAATCATATTCATAGGAACCAGCCGGACTGATAAGAGCATAAATATCCTCCGCCTTAAATCCCATGGCTAGGATCTTATCCACAACCACCCTCCGGATAGGTGGAATACCTCCTCCTTCCCACCTGAGCTGTACCACATTCCTGCGTTTAATGGAAGAAGGTGCGTTAGGTGAAAATCGCACAACAGACTCCCTTCCACCAGCAGCAGCATGACTTTGTCCCAACACAGCCTTAGCATAACTCCTAACTGGGACAGATGACACATTAACTGGTTGCATAGGAACCCCTGAAATCGGGTTTGGTAAATTACCCACCACTTGATCCTCCCTCCTCCCCTCCAGCACAACAGCTCACCATAGTCCCAGAAGTACTACACATACCAGCAGTCCGGTCATCAAGTAAAGTCTTCTGTTTAGAAAAAACACCAGCTGTTTCAGCGTTCATACGGCCCTCCTGCTCTGCAGTTTCAATGTTCATGTAACGTTCCTGCTCTGCACTGTTAGTGTCCATGTGGGACTACTCGCAGCTTCTCCTGCATTCCCTGCTGATTGCAAGGATCTGTTGGCAGATCCAATCTCAGGAAAGTCCTTCACACACAGAGAGATTTTCAGCGAGCACTCCTTTATCATGATCCTCATCTGATGGGTTGGTGCCGCTCAAGGGAGATTCCATTTCTATAATGGCCTGCAGCAATCCGCCATTTCCCTCAACCTCCTCCTGAGATGACCCAGGCTGCTGGGGAGGGAGGGGGGTAGATACTGACTCAGACACAACAGATCCTGAGACAGGGGTTGTACTGGGGCCACCATGTGAAGCCACTTCCTTACTCCCCATCCATACTGTCACACATACTGTACCACCCTCTGGCTGGCACAGGCACTCTCCTTCATCTGTTGGAATCTCTCCTCATTCTCACACTTTTCTCTGAACACACCGCTGCTCTCCTTCAGAGAGGCGACCAACTTCTCCTGCTTTTTCAATGCCTCTTCTAAAGACTTCAGCTTGGAGACTTCCCTCTTACTGTTTCCAGACTTACTTTACAGAGATTTCTTTTTCCTGAGATCTTCTTTCATCACAGCAAGTTTCTGTTCCTCCTTAGAAATGTGGCAAAGTCTGCTTGAAAAACAACCCCCCCACCATAATCCCCCCTCCACCAAATGATTTGGACCAGTGCACAAAGCAAGGTCCATAAAGACATGGATAAGCGAGTTTGGGGTGGAGGAACTTGACTGACCTGCACAGAGTCCTGCCCTCAACCCCATAGAACACCTTTGGAATGAAATAGAGCGGAGACTGCGATGCCAGGCTTTCTCGTCCAACATCAGTGCCTGACCTCACAAATGCTCTTCTGGAAGAATGGTCAAACATTCCCATAGACACCCTCCTAAACCTTGTGGACGGCCTTCCCAGAAGAGGTGAAGCTGTTATAGCTGCAAAGGGCGGAGCCAACTCAATATTGAACCCTCTGGACTAAGACTGGGAGGTCATTAAAGGTCATGTGTGTGTAAAGGCAGGCGTCCCAATACTTTTGGTAATATAGTGTATATAAATATATATTAAAAAGAAGTCTGTGTTTGATTAATTAGAAGTCCCTCTGGCTCTGGGAATGATTCATTTTACTGCTGATGAATATTTTGGCTCTGTATAAATAAGTGGAATAAGTGAGATGAATGAATCTCTTGCACACACGGTGATCCGGTAATGAAAGGACTTGCGGAGTTTAGGACACGGAGAACATTAGGTAAAGAGGTCAGAAGTCCTTTAAGTCTCCGGTAATTGTAGCGGTTCCTATAGGTCTTTGTTGTGTTGTTTTGGGCGTTGCGGCCATGTTGGGGCTGCCAGTTCCCCCCGTTGTGATATTTAAGGCGGCTCCATGCAGTCTGATCAGCGTAAGCCGTATATATAATCAATGGCATTACAGAGCGGATCATCCACATTTCCTGATAGAACAATCGGTGATTGTGTCTCTTCCGCAGATCTACCGCAGCAACCAATGTATCGCTAATCTTTGCTGGTAAAAGTTATTAGCTGTTAAATGTTTTATAGGGGCCATAAAATGCCGCCGGCTGGGCTGTAGATAAAAAAAGAAAAAGAAAAAAGAAAAAAAAAGAAAGGTGAGGGAGGCTTCCTATTAATTGTTGGAAATATTCGTTTTTTTCTGCGTTTCTTGAGTTCTATTTTGTGCTATCATATTTCATATGGAGATATGTGGACACTAGGGGGAGCACATGAGATCACCGTCCTTGTTGTGCAACTGCTGGGAGCTGCTTGATTCCGAGCATGCGCGGAATTTTGTGCGTCGGAATTGTGTACATACGATTTTGTTGTCGGAAAACTTGAGAACCTGCTCTCAAATTTTTGTTGACGGAAATTCCGACAACAAATGTCCAATGGAGCCTACACACGGTGGGAATTTCCCACAACAAGCTCCCGTTTTTTTTATTTAAAAGCCCATAAACTCCCCTCTATGTTATCCTATGTCTCCATGCACACACGGACGGTTTTGGATGTTTATCAGCAGTGGAGTTTATGGGCTGTTTTCTGAACGCCATGAAATCGCGTTCAGGAGTCGCTTTTCTGAGCACAAGAAACGCCAAACACTCATAAATGCTGATAAACAGCGATAAACGCTAAAAAACGTTTAGCGTTTAACATTTTTGATCCATTGAAAAAAAAAAAAGAAAAAAAAAGCAAAACACTAAAAAACGCTAAAAAACGCTAATAAACGCTATTGCAAAAAAGTTAAAAATCTTTGAAAAACTCACCGCAAATCTACTGGTGTTTTTATAAAGTTATTTTAACATCCAGCGTTCATGGAGACTAAATATTCACGTCTTGTCAACATTTTAGAATCATTTATTCACATTTATTTACATTTATTCACATTTATTTACACATGTGGAATTTTCCACAATAATTGTCTATATTTATATGATTGGTCACTATTGTATTTATTGGATGTACTACTAAGTATATATTTGGGATTATTATTTATTATATATTGGGATTATTATTTGTTATTTATTTATAATATCAGTCTTACTACAACGATTATATATGGCAGCGCCCTGCTCTGAATGGTTGTTAGGGACGCCGGTGGGTTCAGGCACTGCCCAATCCTTACCAACCAGTGACATCACTGGCCCCTTTCATCTACATTGCCAGGGACCCGTGTAGGGTGGGGTGGTGGTCACATCACTGACCTTGTTCTTAAAATGACCTTCCAGATTCCTATAAGTCCCCCCTGCACCCCCACAACCACCAGCCCAGGGTTGTGGGGAAGAGGCCTTTGTCCTTATCAACATGGGGTCCCAATTCAGCATCCAAACTTTTGATATGGTTGGCCGGACTTCTCTGAGCCACACCCAGATGTGTTTGGCTCATTCCTAGTGATTTGATAGGTAGTGGACTAGGACCAGGACAAGGTCCACAGATCACCATACTATAGTCATCAGAACACATTCCCACTTCTATCGGTCAAACACCATCACTCACACATTAGCCATACCCCCCAACTGTCCCTGATTTGGAGCAATGTCCCTCTGTCCCTCATTCCTCCTCATTTGTCCCTCTGTCCCTCATTCCTCCTCATTTGTCCCTCTGTCCCTCATTCCTCCTCATTTGTCCCTCTGTCCCTCATTCCTCCTCATTTGTCCCTCTGTCCCTCATTCCTCCTCATTTGTCCCTCATGTTGGTCTGATCCATATAGATGTATATAAAATGCACTTTTTATCTTTCAAAAAGTGTTTCCCAGAGCTAAACCTTTCATCCAATTTCTAAACTGTAGCATTTGTAAATGTCAAAAGCCAATATAAAGGAATAGTAGTAGTTAAAAAAAGCCCTTCTGAATTTAACTAATCTATTTTTGGGGTTAATTCTCCTTTAAGGGGGCGTGTCCTATGCCTACATACTTTTGTAGTATGTGTCCCTCATTCCCATCTCAGAAAGTTGGGAGGTGTGTATTAGACAAGGGGTGAGGTCACCTTCTTTCCAGGGAGCTCCTGGACAATACAGGGCTCTCTAAACAGCTCTTGCAATGGATCAGAGCCAGATATTGGTTGCTCTCCAGGAAGGATGGTGCATTTGGTGAAATTTTAGGTTAATTTCAGGTGAAGACAAACCAATCCTCTTGTTTATCTCTCAGTATTTTATGCTTTCCTGGATTGGTGATGTTGAGCCTCCTCCTTTCCTCAATGTCTTATAATGTATAAAGACATCATGAAGTGTATGGAATGGTTCTCCAGGGACGTCCCTGGTCTTCCTCACCGTGACCTTTCCATTGTCATAGAAGATCACAGGGCCATAAGACATCACACATAGCTTCATAAATATCCCTTATTATACCCGTCATCACCGTACAGAACCGTGTCATGGCTTCCAGGATTATAAACATTGCATGGAAAGGATTTGGTAGCTCTGGTATGACAAAGAGCCACCACAGTAAGTGGACATGTTCCTAAAACTTACAGAGCATGGAGACCAGTATTACCAAATCACATCATTATTAAAAAAAAGATCGATCTTTTTCTGTCATTGGGTTTGGATTTTGGAGGGCCTCGTTTTATTGTTTTTTGTATGATATTGTTACTAAGTGTAAGATGATTTTTGGACTTGGCTCATTTACTTATATAGAGACATTTCTAGTATTTTTTAATGTAATAAATGTGGTTTGTAGTAATCTATAGACAGGTTATAGACTCAAAAAAAGATTTACTATGTAGACTACAGACCATTTTTGGAGGAGTCTGGAGACTATTATTGGTGTACCTTAAACCTTTTTATTGACAAAAAATATTTTAAAAAATAACCCCAAAGTACAAAAGATTCCATAGTCTCTGCCTACCAAATGCATTAAGTACATTAAATATGGTTAGAGAATGAAAAGAGTCTATTGGATTCAGATTGGGTTGCAGTGAGATATGAATATATCTGAGATCTGAGATCACCTGACCATTGCTGACCTTGATTGACTTGATTGACCATGACTGTTCATCTACCTGCCACCTGCCAAGACCTGCTTGGACCTGACTACTCTTCAACCTGCCACCCACCTAGACCCCCACCTGGACCTGACTACTCTTCTACTTGCCACCTGCTAAGACCTGCTTGGACCTGACTACTCTTCAACCTGCCAGCTGCCGAGACCCCTGCCTGGACCTGACTACTCTTCAACCTGCCAGCTGCCGAGACCCCCGCCTGGACCTGACTACTCTTCAACCTGCCAGCTGCCGAGACCCCCGCCTGGACCTGACTACTCTTCAACCTGCCAGCTGCCGAGACCCCCGCCTGGACCTGACTACTCTTCAACCTGCCACCCACCTAGACCCCCACCTGGACCTGATTACTCTTCTACCTGCCACATGCGAGACCCCCGTCTGGACCTGACTATTATTCTACCTGCCACCTGCTAAGACCTGCTTGGTCCTGACTACGCCTCTGCCTGGCATGACCCCTGCCTGGACCTGACTACTCTTCAACCTGCCAGCTGCCGAGACCTGCTTGGACCTGACTACTCTTCAACCTGCCAGCTGCCGAGACCCCTGCCTGGACCTGACTACTCTTCAACCTGCCACCCGCCTAGACCCCCACCTGGACCTGATTACTCTTCTACCTGCCACATGCGAGACCCCCTTGTGGACCTGACTATTATTCTACCTGCCACCTGCTAAGACCTGCTTGGTCCTGACTACGCCTCTGCCTGGCATGACCCCTGCCTGGACCTGACTACTCTTCAGCCTGCCACCTGCCAAGACCCCCTGCCTGGACCTGACGCTTCTTCTACCTGCCAAGACCCCTGCCTGGACCTGACTATTCTTCTATCTGCCACCTGCCAGGACCCCTGCCTGGACCTGACGCTTCTTCTACCTGCCAAGACCCCTGCCTGGACCTGACTATTCTTCTACCTGCCACCTTCCAAGACCTGCTTGGACCTGACTACTCCTCTGCCTGGCATGACCCCTGCCTGGACCTGACTACTCTTCAACCTGCCGAGACCCCCGCCTGGACCTGACTACTCTTCAACTTGCTGAGACCCCCGCCTGGACCTGACTACTCTTCAACTTGCTGAGACCCCCGCCTGGACCTGACTACTCTTCAACTTGCTGAGACCCCTGCCTGGACCTGACTTCTCTTCTACCTGCTGTCTGACAAGACCCTTTTCTAGACCTGAATACTCCTCAGCCTTCCGTGTTGTACTGCAGTTTGCACACAGTAGACATCCCTCTTCCTTCTATCCCATTGCAGCAAAGCAAACCAGGACCACCAGGGTCTCTGACCCACCTCCACCCCCAGGAACTCTGGTGACTGATTGTCACTTAGACCTTGGATGAGCCCAGGTCACCTGCTAGGGGCCCCACCAGATCTGTGGGGCCATTCATTCCATGTAGGAACTTAGCAGCCTTTCCTGGTACCCTCCCTAAATCTCCATCATCTTCCTGCAATGTGATATCCAAACCTGTCCCCTATATTTTAGGTTTATAGTCAGTGGGGGACCAGCGGGGGGCAGGCGGCCAATCATGTGACCACTGTAACAGCCAATCATAGTGATGATCAGGAAGCCGCCATTTAAAGGGGTGCTGGGATGCAGCGGAAGGGTTCAATGTACGGCGGGGGCGATGCCGAGCGCCCAATTTGCCGAGGTTTATTTTTTATTGTTTTCTAATTAGTAAAGTTTCTATTATTTGATGAAGAGATAAAAAGTGAGGAATGAGGAGGATCTGGCGCTCTCTACAATAACAAGAACATGCAGAACCTACGTGGGACCCTCTGTACCTGCGGGGCCCCAAACCCCCACATCCTGCCCCGCTCTGTGCCAGAGAACATCGCCCGGCGTGCAAGTCGCTGCTCGCCCCGCGTACGCAATCCTTCCGCCACAGCCAAGAAAAGCCCCGAGAAATCTGCAAGCTTCCAGCGATACATTCTTCCTCCGATATTACCTAATCTTCTAAATGGAGGAAATCCGACACACCGGCCGAGCGATGCCAGGGGGCGAAACGCTAAATATTCCAGTAATGTGAGAATGTGAAAGACAAAGAGCCGATACATTCATCACCCAGTGAGAAAAAAACCTGAAATTATTCCCAGGCACCGAGTGTAGAACCCGGGATGTCTGCAGGAGAGGAGAACATAACGGAGAATTTTATGAGAGATCGGAGCCGATACAGGGGCCGAGGCAGGGGCCGCTACAGGGGCAGAGGCAGGGGCCGAGACTGGGGCCGATACTGGGGCCGAGGCAGGGGCTGCTACATGGGCCAATACAGGGGCCGAGGCAGTGGCCGATACAGGGGCCGATACAGGGGCCGATACAGGGGCCGATACAGGGGCCGATACAGGGGCCGAGGCAGGGGCCGCTACAGGGGCCGAGGCAGGGGCCGATACTGGGGCCGAGGCAGGGGCCGCTACAGGGGCCGAGACAGGGGCCGATACAGGGGCCGAGGCAGGGGCCGCTACAGGGGCCGAGACTGGGGCCGATACTGGGGCCAATACAGGGGCCGATACAGGGGCTGATACTGGGGCCGAGGCAGGGGCCGCTACAGGGGCCGAGACAGGGGCCGATACTGGGACTGATACTGGGGCCGATACATGGGCCAATACAGGGGCCGAGGCAGTGGCCAATACAGGGGCCGAGGCAGGGGCCGCTACAGGGGCCGATACTGGGGCCGAGACAGGGGCCAATACTGGGGCCGATACAGGGGCCGCTACAGGGGTCGATACTGGGGCCGAGACAGGGGCCGATACTGGGGCCGAGACTGGGGCCGATACTGGGGCCGAGACAGGGGCCAATACAGGGGCCGAGGCAGTGGCCAATACAGGGGCCGATACAGGGGCCGAGGCAGGGGCCGATACTGGGGCCGAGACAGGGGCCAATACTGGGGCCGATACATGGGCCGATACAGCGGCCGAGACTGGGGCCGATACTGGGGCCGAGACAGGGGCCAATACAGGGGCCGAGGCAGTGGCCAATACAGGGGCCGAGGCAGGGGCCGATACTGGGGCCGAGACAGGGGCCGAGACTGGGGCCGAGACTGGGGCCGATACATGGGCCAATACAGGGGCCGATACAGGGGCCGCTACAGGGGCCGAGACTGGGGCCGATACTGGGGCCGAGACAGGGGCCAATACAGGGGCCGAGGCAGTGGCCAATACAGGGGCCGATACAGGGGCCGAGGCAAGGGCCGATACTGGGGCCGAGACAGGGGCCGAGACTGGGGCCGATACTGGGGCCAATACAGGGGCCGATACAGGGGCTGATACAGGGGCCGCTACAGGGGCCGAGACTGGGGCCGATACTGGGGCCGAGACAGGGGCCAATACAGGGGCCGATACAGGGGCCGAGGCAGGGACCGCTACAGGGGCCGAGACTGGGGCTGATACATGGGCCAATACAGGGGCCGAGGCAGTGGCCAATACAGGGGCCCATACAGGGGTGGAGGCAGGGGCCGAGACAGGGGCTGATACAGGGGTCACTCTGGGCGAGGAAATATCACTTGCTCTCCAATTTGTCCACCACAATATCGCAGTTGCTGATCATCACCATTACTAGTAATAAATACATAAATAAATATTCCATAAATCGATCCCGTAGTTTGTAGGCGCGATTTGTGTAAACCAATCAATATACACTTATTGGGATTTTTTTTTTACCAAAAACATGGAGCAGAATCCATTTTGGTCTAAATTGATGAAGAAATTTGATTTTTTTTTATTGGATGTTTTGTAGCAGAAAGTAAAAATAATTTTTTAATAATTTTTTTTTTTTTGTAAATTGTCAATATTTTTTTTATTTATAGCGCAAAACATAAAAACCGCAGAAGTGATCAAATACCACCAAAAGAAAGTTCTATTTGTGGGGAAAAAATACATCAGTTTTATTTGTGTACAACGTCACAGGGCCGCGCAATTGTCAGTTAAAGTAACGCAGCTCCATATCGCAAAAAATGGCATCGCATAAAATTAATTTACAACACAGTTTATAATATGATTATAATTTTTTGGATACTAACAATTTACTAGATCTGGTGCAGCTCTGCATAGCAGCCAATCAGCTTCCGGGTTTTATAGTCAAATCTTCATTGAAGAAGCTGAAGTCAGAATCTGATTGGCTCCCATGCGGATCTGTTGCAGTGAATCCCCCGTTAGTGTCTTATATTGATGTTGAAGCCTCATTGTCCCCCCTCCCCCCCCATAGGACGACATTCTGGAAGAGTCTTTGTGTCATATAATTTTAGGGGGTGGGAAAATGCGGCGGCGCTCACGGCGTCCTGTAATGCGAATCGCTTTGCATGTCAGATATTGTAAACAATGGGGGAATATTATCAATGAGTCGCCCGCAGGAAAGAAAACACGGCTGTGATCATTTATTTTTATCGGCGGTCCCCGGAGGACTGCGATTTTCTGGGTAGATGAGGCGTTTCTCTACATTTTTTTATTCTATACATTATGTGGGAAAATGAGGCGGTCGGCCGGGGGAGGGACGGTTCTGGGAGAGTCGGCAGACATGTTCCGGGGGTCGCCTTCTCCTCGGGGCGAGACTCCCACGCAGTCCGGGAATCGCAAAGCACCAGACGTGATGACAGCAGTCGTCTGCGACTCGGCACCGCGTCCCCTTTAAGAGCTTCCTACAGCTAACGTCCGGGGCGGCCATTAATAAGACCGATGCGGGGGTCACCCGTCAGACGACTCCCATTATACACATAAATACAATCAGCACTGTACAGCGCGTTTAACCAATTCCGGACCGCCGCACGCCGATCGACGTCGGCACTTTGAAGAGGAATATCGTTGTTATGGAAGCAGCTACTGTAACCCCCGGTCTCCTCTTTTTCAATGAGCGGTCCAATTTCCGATAAAAGTGGTCTCTGCGGTGGATTCACCGCAAAATCACTTTTATCGGCGGCGGGAGAGGGGCCCCCTCCTCCTGGCGCTCTCAGGTGCCCTCTGCCGCTTACCAGAGCCGCACATGTGAGGTATCGCCACGATCGGTAGAGTGAGAGCGATAATTCTAGCCCTGGACCCCCTCTGTAACTCTAAACTGCTAACCTGTAGAATTTTTTAAACGTCGCCAATAGAGATTTTTAAGGGTAAAAGTTTGTCGCCATTCCACGAGCGGGCGCAATTTTGAATCGTGACATGTTGGATATCAATTTACTCGGCGTAACATTATCCTTTACAATATAAAAAAAAATTGGGCTAAATTTACTGTTGTCTTATTTTTTAGTGCAAAAAAGTGTATTTTTTTCTAAAAAAAGTGCGCTTGTAAGACCGCTGCGCAAATACGGTGTGACAGAAAGTATTGCAACGACCGCCATTTTATTCTCGAGGGTGTTAGAAAAATATATATATAATGTTTGGGGGTTCTAAGTCATTTTCTAGCAAAAAAAAAACAGTTTTTAACTTGTAAACACCAAATCTCAGAAAGAGGCTCGGTCCTTAAGAAAAAAAAAACGTAAAATACATGAAAACTGCATAAAAATGAGGGTTAAAAACGCAAAACGTGCCTGAAAAACGCATCCAGCACAGCCACATAGAAGTACACTTGGACTCAATGGAGAATTATACAAAACAAAAGATAAATTAAACCCACAAGGGCTTTATTTACCAACATTAATCCTTTATATCGGCTTTTGGAATTTACAAATGTAGCCATTTAGAAATCAGATGGAAGGTTTAGTGCTGGGAAACACTTTTTGTTAGATAAAAAGTGCATTTTATATACAACTATAGAGATCAGAGCAACATGAGGGACAAATGAGGAGGAATGAGGAGAGAGAAGGAGGAATGAGGAGGAATGAGGAGGGAGGAGGAGGAATGAGGAGGAATGAGGAGGAGGAATGAGGAGGAATGAGGAGGGAGGAGGAGGAATGAGGAGGAATGAGGAGGAGGAATGAGGAGGGAGAAGGAGGAATGAGGAGGAATGCAGAGGAGGAATGAGGAGGGAGGAGGAGGAATGAGGAGGGGGGAGGAGGAATGAGGAGGAATGAGGAGGAGGGAGGAGGAGGAATGAGGAGGAGGAATGAGGAGGGAGGAGGATGAATGAGGAGGAATGAGGAGGGGGGAGGAGGAATGAGGAGGAATGAGGAGGGAAGAGGAGGAATAAGGAGGGAGGAATGAGGAGGGAGGAGGAGGAATGAAGAGGAATGAGGAGGGAGGAGGAGGAATGAGGAGGGAGGAGGAGGAATGAGGGGGGATGAGGAGGGAGAAGGAGGAATGAGGAGGAATGAGGAGGAGGAATGAGGAGGGAGGAGGAGGAATGAGGAGGGGGAGGAGGAATGAGGAGGAATGAGGAGGAGGAATGACGAGGGAGGAGGAGGGAGGAGGAGGAATGAGGAGGGGGGAGGAGGAATGAGGAGGAATGAGGAGGGAGGAGAAGGAATAAGGAGGGAGGAATGAGGAGGGAGGAGGAGGAATGAGGAGGGAGGAGGAGGAATGAGGAAGAATGAAGAGGGAGGAGGGAGGGAGGAGGAGGAATGAGGAGGGAGGAGGAGGAATGAGGAGGAATGAGGAGAGAGGAGGAGGAATGAGGAGGAGGAATGAGGAGGGAGGAGGAGGAATGAGGAGGGAGGAGGAGGGAGGAGGAGGAATGAGGAGGGAGGAGGACGAATGAGGAGGAGGGAGGAGGAATGAGGAGGAGGAATGAGGAGGAGGAATGAGAAGGGAGGAGGATGAATGAGGAGGAATGAGGAGGGAGGAGGAGGAATGAGGAGGAAGGAATGAGGAGGAATGAGGAGGGAGGAGGATGAATGAGGAGGAATGAGGAATGAGGAGGGAGGAGGAGGAATGACGAGGGAGGAGGAGGGAGGAGGAGGGAGGAGGAGGAATGAGGAGGGAGGAGGACGAATGAGGAGGAGGGAGGAGGAATGAGGAGGGAGGAGGAGGGAGGAATAAGGAGGGAGGAGGAGGGAGGAGGAGAGAATGAGGAGGAATGAGGAGGGAGGAGGATGAATGAGGAGGAGGGAGGAGGAATGAGGAGGAATGAGGAGGGAGGAGGATGAATGAGGATGAATGAGGAGGAGGGAGGAGGAATGAGGAGGAATGAGGAGGGAGGAGGAGGGAGGAGGATGAATGAGGAAGAGGGAGGAGGAATGAGGAGGAATGAGGAGGGAGGAGGAGGAATGAGGAGGAATGAGGAGGGAGGAGGATGAATGAGGAGGAGGGAGGAGGAATGAGGAGGGACAGTTGGGATGGATGGTTTTTGTCTATGTGGGGAACTCCATTGATATCTCTATCATGTCTTTATCTGAGATAGAAATGAAGGGAATTCCCAACCTCTTTGTTTATAAACAGAAGTGATGAGTCGGGAAGTGACATTTCCTCCCAATCTATACATTGTTTCTTTTCTTATCAATATCTGTTTTGCTGTTGTAAATTCTCCACATCCTACAGAGGAGGCTCTTCACAGGACCATGAAAGGAAATTTTAACGTTGACCTTTAGATATCTACAGTAAATTATAGGATATAAGATATATTATACAGAGTGACATCACCGCTCTCCAGATATAAGATATATTATACAGAGTGACATCACCGCTCTCCAGATATAAGATATATTATAAAGGAGTGACATCACCGCTCTCCAGATATAAGATATATTATACAGAGTGACATCACCGCTCTCCAGATATAAGATATATTATACAGAGTGACATCACCGCTCTCCAGATATAAGATATATTATACAGGAGTGACATCACCGCTCTCCAGATATAAGATATATTTTTATGGTGGGGGGTTAATGTGCTCCATATACAGTGTGGTATATAATAGTCGGTGTAGTATATAGAGATATCCCGGGCTGTGTGTGGAATACATTGGTCAGTGCACTCCATCCTGTGATGGATTATCTCGTAGAGGCACATATCCTGGGCCCCCCGGTACCCCGCTGTCCCCCCTCCCCCGGCACACTTCTCTCCTCCATACACTCAGCTTATCACTAAACACGCGGCTCTCGGCCGGCTCCGCCTTTGTGGTGAACTATTTTTATGGTTTCTGTTTCCTGAAAAGCCGCAAAGATCCAGTGAGCGGCCTCTCTGCCGCTGACCTCCCTATACCGAGGGGGTGTTTATACCGAGTGGCCCCGGACCCCTTCCCTCCGCAGAAATAAACTGCCAGCTTCCAGAGGAAAATTATTCCAAGTGACCCTTCCCAACAATCAGTGGGAGGAATGGTGCCCCATCATTGGTGTCAGTGGGAGGAATAGTGTCCCATCATTGGTATCAGTGGGGGGAATAGTGCCCCATCATTGGTATCAGTGGGAGGAATAGTGTCCCATCATTGGTATCAGTGGGAGGAATAGTGCCCCATCATTGGTGTCAGTGGGAGGAATAGTGCCCCATCATTGGTGTCAGTGGGAGGAATAGTGCCCCATCATTGGTATCAGTGGGAGGAATAGTGCCCCATCATTGGTGTCAGTGGGAGGAATAGTGCCCCATCATTGGTATCAGTGGGAGGAATAGTGTCCCATCATTGGTGTCAGTGGGAGGAGTAGTGACCCATCATTGGTGTCAGTGGGAGGAATAGTGTCCCATCATTGGTATCAGTGGGAGGAATAGTGCCCCATCATTAGTATCGGGGGTGGAATAGTGCCTCATCATTAGTATCGGGGGTGGAATAGTGCCCCATCATTAGTATCTGGGGTGGAATAGTGCCCCATCATTAGTATCGGGGGTGGAATAGTGCCCCATCATTAGTATCGGGGGTGGAATAGTGCCCCATCATTAGTATCGGGGTGGAATAGTGCCCCATCATTAGTATCGGGGGTGGAATAGTGCCCCATCATTAGTATCGGGGGTGGAATAGTGCCCCATCATTAGTATCGGGGGTGGAATAGTGCCCCATCATTAGTATCGGGGGTGGAATAGTGCCCCATCATTAGTATCGGGGGTGGAATAGTGCCCCATCATTAGTATCGGGGGTGGAATAGTGCCCCATCATTAGTATCGGGGGTGGAATAGTGCCCCATCATTAGTATCGGGGGTGGAATAGTGCCCCATCATTAGTATCGGGGGTGGAATAGTGCCCCATCATTAGTATCGGGGGTGGAATAGTGCCCCATCATTGGTATCGGGGGTGGAATAGTGCCCCATCATTAGTATCGGGGGTGGAATAGTGCCCCATCATTAGTATCGGGGGTGGAATAAAATTGTTGGTTTTGGTGATTATAAGGAAATAATGAATTACGAATTTCTCCTGAATGTAACAGACGCTCCTTCCAATTATCCTGGACATCCACACTTCAATATTCGATCAATCGTTCTGTGTGATCGATCTCTGCCGATAGGAATAATCAAGTAGCTAACAATCCAGGGAATTCATGACCAAATCCTCTCAGCGCTGCCGATCAATACAACTCGAGCGATCGTTATTTCCCAAGCTGATTAATCTTCATATCGGGTCCTTATAGATGGGAAGGGAAGTTGTGAGGATTCCATTATGAATTGTACATTGAAGAGATTAGGAGATTGAAGTGTGTATGGCCAATATAACATAAAGTCATGTGATCGGCATGTGAATGCTGACTTAGCCACTTAACGATCGCCCACCAATCTGCGGACGGGCAGCCGCGGTGGGCAAAGCAGAGTGCCGGTCCATCGCTGCCCACATCCGGGTTCACACCTGAAAGTACAAAACGCTGGAGGGGAAAAAAATCAATTCTTCTCTTTGGAGACATTTCACATCTTCGCTCCAAAACGCCTGACGCCAAACCAGTTCTGGGACGTTTTTGGGCAGATTTTGGCGTTTTTCTGCTTTTTACATTGGTGACCTTTTGACCTGTACAAAATTGCGGCAAAATTGTGTGACTTTATGTCTGAAAACGCTGCGCTCCGGTGTGAATGGGGCCTTAGGGTGTGCGATGCTCCGCCCCCCTGACTGGTCTTTACACAGCAGAAGCCTGTCAGCCAGTCCTGGCCAATGATTGATCAGACGGGACCCAATCAAAGCCCAGAGCTCTGTGCTGGTAAACAACACAGAGCTCTACAGGGGAGCGATCTGTCAGTTTGCAGGGATGAGAAATTGAGAGATGATTTTGATCATATTGATCTCCCTAGATGTTGGCCCCTTTTCCCCAGCCAGTGTCATAAGTACAGTGACAGTGCATATTTTTAGCACTGATCACTGTATTGGAGGTACTGGCGATGTCAATGGCAGTTAGTTCCCCCAGCATCAGTTAGTGTCAGATTGTCCACCGCAATATCGCAGTCCTATTATAAGTCGCTGATCGCCACCATTAGTGGTATAAAAAAACCCTCCAGTATATATCCCGTAGTTTGTATAACTTTCACACAAACCGATCAATATACACTTATTAGGATTTTTATCTATCAAAGACGTGCAGAAAAATACATTTTGACCAAAAGTTATGTAGAAATTTTATTTTTTATTGGTTGTTTCATAGCAGGAAGTACAGAAAAAAATGTTTTGTTTTATTTAAAAAATTTTGGATTTATTTTTTTTGTTTATAGCGCAAAAAATAAAACCGGCAGAGGTGATCAAATACCACCAAAAGAAATCTCTATTTGTGTGAAAAAAATGATACAAATTTTGTTTGTGTACAGCGTCGCACGACCGCGCATTCGTCAGTTAAAGTGGCGCAGTGCCGAATAGCAAGAAATGGCCTGGTCATGAAGGGGGGTAAACCCTCCTGGAGCTGAGGTGGATAACGATCAGGTGGCGAGTTCTGCTTTAAACTTTCGGACGTCCTTTGCTGAGGATTTTGAATTTTGACACAATGGTCAGACGGCGGTGAGCCGCCATTTTTGAATAGATTTTCGTAATAGAAGGACGCTGGTTACGTGGGCGATTTTATTTTTTTCCCATCTCCTGCAAACGTCTCATCTCAGTGATCCGCAAAGGAATTCATAACTAATTATAAGAAAGCACCCAGGCCCCAATACAATACGTGCAGCGGGATCGGAAGGCGCGGGACGCGATCGCTGAGGGGTTTAATGTGGCAGAACGGTCCTGGGAAGAGCGCGGCGTCAGAGGACGCTGAGCAGTCTGGGAAATGCATCTAGAAGGCGTTCCGTTATCTCCATGAAGATCTCCAATTCATCCGACTCTGGAAATAATCAGACGTAATTGGTCTGATGACATCACACTTCCAGGAGAACGGAGGAGTCGCATTCACTGCACAGGGCGGGGACAATGGCGGGGTCACATGACAACCCTTCTAGAATTGAAGGAACTTCCTCTTCAATTCCCAACTCAGGGGCTTCCCCTCCCCAAAACAAATATGGTAGGAAGGACGCGGCTCATTCACACCACCAGCTTCACTTAACCTCTCGCCCACCAAGGTATGTTTATA
Organism: Lithobates clamitans; assembly: GCA_037952925.1. Taxonomy (NCBI): domain Eukaryota; kingdom Metazoa; phylum Chordata; class Amphibia; order Anura; family Ranidae; genus Lithobates; species Lithobates clamitans. The sequence goes on along the minus strand of JBBGZY010003475.1, from coordinate 55,684 downwards.
AACCTGGCATTCAAGGGGTTAAAGCAGATCTTCAGTCCGCTTGGGAAATGGTTCTGCCCCCCCCCTCCCCCCCCGCCGAGGTGACACCATTATTGCGTTTGAGCAAATGTGGCCACAAGCTCTACCTGGTCTTCAGATCCTGGCTGATCAGTGCATCTCCGCAAATGTCAGGTGTACTGTCACTGGAATGGTGGATGGGGGGAGTCAGGTGTACTGTCACTGGAATGGTGGATGGGGGGGTCAGGTGTACCGTCACTGGAATGGTGGATGGGGGGAGTCAGGTGTACTGTCACTGGAATGGTGGATGGGGGGAGTCAGGTGTACTGTCACTGGAATGGTGGATGGGAGGAGTCAGGTGTACTGTCACTGGAATGGTGGATGGGAGGAGTCAGGTGTACTGTCACTGGAATGGTGGATGGGAGGAGTCAGGTGTACTGTCACTGGAATGGTGGATGGGGGGGAATCAGGTGTACTGTCACTGGAATGGTGGATGGAAGGAGTCAGGTGTACTGTCACTGGAATGGTGGATGGGGGGGAGGAGTCAGGTGTACTGTCACTGGAATGGTGGATGGGAGGAGTCAGGTGTACTGTCACTGGAATGGTGGATGGGAGGAGTCAGGTGTACTGTCACTGGAATGGTGGATAGGGGGGAGTCAGGTGTACTGTCACTGGAATGGTGGATAGGGGGGAGTCAGGTGTACTGTCACTGGAATAGTGGATAGGGGGGAGTCAGGTGTACTGTCACTGGAATAGTGGATAGGGGGGAGACAGGTGTACTGTCACTGGAATGGTGGATGGGGGGGGTCAGGTGTACTGTCACTGGAATGGTGGATAGGGGGGAGTCAGGTGTACTGTCACTGGAATGGTGGATAGGGGGGAGTCAGGTGTACTGTCACTGGAATGGTGGATAGGGGGGAGTCAGGTGTACTGTCACTGGAATGGTGGATGGGGGAGTCAGGTGTACTGTCACTGGAATGGTGGATGGGGGGGAGGAGTCAGGTGTACTGTCACTGGAATGGTGGATAGGGGGGAGTCAGGTGTACTGTCACTGGAATGGTGGATGGGGAGGAGTCAGGTGTACTGTCACTGGAATGGTGGATGGGGGGGGAGTCAGGTGTACTGTCACTGGAATGGTGGATGGCGAGGAGTCAGGTGTACTGTCACTGGAATGGTGGATAGGGGGGGGGGGGGTCAGGTGTACTGTCACTGGAATGGTGGATGGGGGGAGTCAGGTGTACTGTCACTGGAATGGTGGATGGGGGGGAGTCAGGTGTACTGTCACTGGAATGGTGGATGGGGGGAGTCAGGTGTACTGTCACTGGAATGGTGGATGGGGGGGGTCAGGTGTACTGTCACTGGAATGGTGGATAGGGGGGAGTCAGGTGTACTGTCACTGGAATGGTGGATGGGGGGGAGTCAGGTGTACTGTCACTGGAATGGTGGATGGGGAGGAGTCAGGTGTACTGTCACTGGAATGGTGGATGGGGGGGGAGTCAGGTGTACTGTCACTGGAATGGTGGATGGCGAGGAGTCAGGTGTACTGTCACTGGAATGGTGGATAGGGGGGGTCAGGTGTACTGTCACTGGAATGGTGGATAGGGAGGAGTCAGGTGTACTGTCACTGGAATGGTGGATGGGGGGAGTCAGGTGTACTGTCACTGGAATGGTGGATGGGGGGGGTCAGGTGTACTGTCACTGGAATGGTGGATAGGGGGGAGTCAGGTGTACTGTCACTGGAATGGTGGATGGGGGGGAGTCAGGTGTACTGTCACTGGAATGGTGGATGGGAGGAGTCAGGTGTACTGTCACTGGAATGGTGGATAGGGGGAGTCAGGTGTACTGTCACTGGAATGGTGGATGGGGGGGAGTCAGGTGTACTGTCACTGGAATGGTGGATGGGGGGAGTCAGGTGTACTGTCACTGGAATGGTGGGGGGGGAGTCAGGTGTACTGTCACTGGAATGGTGGATGGGGGGAGTCAGGTGTACTGTCACTGGAATGGTGGATGGGGGGAGTCAGGTGTACTGTCACTGGAATGGTGGATGGGAGGAGTCAGGTGTACTGTCACTGGAATGGTGGATGGGGGAGGAGTCAGGTGTACTGTCACTGGAATGGTGGATGGGGGGGGGTCAGGTGTACTGTCACTGGAATGGTGGATGGCGAGGAGTCAGGTGTACTGTCACTGGAATGGTGGATGGGGAGGAGTCAGGTGTACTGTCACTGGAATGGTGGATGGGGGGGAGTGGAGGGGGGATTATGGTGTGGGGGGAGGGGGGATTATGGTGTGGGGGGGAAGGGGGATTATGGTGGGGGGAGGGGAGATTATGGTGTGGGGGAGGGGTGATTATGGTGTGGGGGGGGATTATGGTGTGGGGGGAGGGGGGATTATGGTGGGGGGGAGGGGTGATTATGGTGTGGGGGTGGAGGGGGGATTATGGTGGGGGGGAGGGGAGATTATGGTGTGGGGGGAGGGGGGATTATGGGGGTGGAGGGGGGATTATGGTGTGGGGGGGTGGAGGGGGGATTATGGTGTGGGGGTGGAGGGGGGATTATGGTGTAGGGGGAGGGGGGATTATGATGTGGGGGGTGGGGATTATGGTGGGGGGGAGGGGGGATTATGGTGTGGGGGGTGGGGATTATGGTGGAGGGGAGGGGGGATTATGGTGTGTGGGGGGGGATTATGGTGTGGGGGGATTATGGGGGGTGGAGGGGGGATTATAGTGTGGGGGGAGGGGGGATTATGGTGGGGGGGAGGGGTGATTATGGTGTGGGGGGAGGGGGGATTATGGTGTGGGGGGAGGGGGGGATTATGGTGGGGGGGAGGGGGGATTGTAGTGTGGGGGTGGAGGGGGGATTATGGTGTGGGGGGAGGGGGGGATTATGGTGTGGGGGAGGGGTGATTATAGTGTGGGAGTGGAGGGGGGATTATGGTGTGGGGGGAGGGGGGATTATGGTGTGGGGGAGAGGGGATTATGGTGTGGGGGGGAGGGGGGATTATGGTGTGGGGGGGTGGAGGGGGGATTATGGTGTGGGGGAGGGGGGATTATGGTGTGGGGGGGAGGGGGGGGATTATGGTGTGGGGGGAGGGGGGGATTATGGTGTGGGGGGAGGGAGGATTATGGTGTGGGGGGAGGGGGGATTATGATGAGGGGGTTGTTTTTCAGGGGTTGGGTTTGGCCCCTTAGTTCCAGTGAAGGGAACTCTTAAGGCGTCGGCATACAAAGACATTTTGGACAATTTGATGCTCCCGGCGTTGTGGGAGGAGTTTGGGGACGGCCCCTTCCTGATCATACATGACTGCACACCAGTGCACACAGCAAGGTCCATACAGTAACATAGGTTATATATTTATATTTAAGTGAAGAATGTGTCAGTGTAACCTTTGCAGGTTTTTCTTAGCTCTCCCGGAGATCACAGGACTCCCCCTTCACAATGCCTTCATCTCCTTTTTTTTCTCCAGAAGGACGGCCCCACCTTTGTTCAGGCATCATTCAGGGCCCCCATCTACTTCCTGGTCAGAGATGAGACAATGGTGGTCTGTGATTTGTTACAATGTTGCGTTATCCATTATTATTTCAGATTCTGGATTTGGGAGGGATTATATTGGAAATGAGCCGATTTGAATTTATCTGGAATAATTTGGTGTCAGTGACACTCCTGGGTGACACAATGATAAAGTCGGGGGGTCCCGGCGGGGGCAGGGAGCTCTGCCAGTGGAGGATTACACCACCATCCCGTTCTTTTGATCATTTCATTGGAAGCCGTCTCTTTACCCCGAAACACGATTGCAGATATTTTGGTTCCAAGGAAAAGTAAATCACATCCTCACATTTTATTTACAAATCATAACATCCTTTTCTTCTAATCTACAGAATTCCCGAGAAGACATTCCAGAAATGTGTGTTTATATTGGGGGTCATGGGGGGTACATTGGTGGTCAGCAGTTGCTAACATTGTAGACTTGTGACTAGTGAGGGCTGGAGGGGTACATTGGTGGGGTCTGGGGGAGTCACTGGTGGGGGGTAGAAGGTTACCGTGGCGATTAGTGGAGCTGTAGAGGGACACTGGTGGTCTGGTCAGTGGTGGCCGGTGGGGTACATTGGTGGGGTCTGGGGGAGTCACTGGTGGGGGGTAGAAGGTTACCGTGGCGATTAGTGGAGCTGTAGAGGGACACTGGTGGTCTGGTCAGTGGTGGCCGGTGGGGTACATTGGTGGGGTCTGGGGGAGTCACTGGTGGAGGGTAGAAGGTTACCGTGGCGATTAGTGGAGCTGTAGAGGGACACTGGTGGTCTGGTCAGTGGTGGCCGGTGGGGTACATTGGTGGGGTCTGGGGGAGTCACTGGTGGAGGGTAGAAGGTTACCGTGGCGATTAGTGGAGCTGTAGAGGGACACTGGTGGTCTGGTCAGTGGTGGCCGGTGGGGTACATTGCCGGTCAGCAGTTTCTAACGTTGTACATTGTTGGTCATTGGGGGCTTGAAGGGTACAATGGTGTTCGGTAGTGGCTGAAGCAGTACATTAGTGGTCAGTGGGGGCCGAAGTAATACATTTGTGGTTGGTGGGGTTTGATGGGGTACATTGTTGGTCACTGGGGGCTTGAAAGGTAAAGTGCCTTGAAAAAGTATTCATACCCCCTGAAATTCCCCACATTTTGTTACAACCAAAAACATAAATGTATTTTATTGGGATTTTATGTGATAGACCAACACAAAGTGTCACATAATTGTGAAGTGGAAGGAAAATGATAAATGATACAAATAAATATGTGAAAAGTGTGGGGGGGAAGGGCATTTGTATTCAGCCCCCTTTACTCTGATACCCCTAACTAATATCTAGTGGAGCCAATTGCCTTCAGAAGTCACCTAATTAGTAAATAGAGTCCACCTGTGTGTCATTTAATCTCAGTATAAATACAGCTGTTCTGTGAAGCCCTCAGAGGTCCATTGGAGAACCTTAGTGAACAAACAGCATCATGAAGACCAAGGAACACACCAGACAGGTCAGGGATAAAGTTGTGGAGAAGTATAAAGCAAGGTCAGGTTAAAAAACAATCTCCCAAGCTTTGAACATCTCATGGAGCTCTGTTCAATCCATCATCAGAAAATGGAAAGAGTATGGCACAACTGCAAACCTACCAAGACACGGCCGTCCACCTAAACTGACCGGCCGGGCAAGGAGAGCATTCATCAGAGAAGAGCCAAGAGGTCCATGGTAACTCTGGAGGAGCTGCAGAGATCCACAGCTCAGGTGGGAGAATCTGTCCACAGGACAACTATTAGTCGTGTTCTCCACAGATCTGCCCTTTATGGAAGAGTGACAAGAAGAAAGACATTGGTGAAAGAAAGTCATAAGAAGTCCTGTTTGTAGTTTGTGAGAAGCCATGTGGAGGACACAGCAAACATGTGGAAGAAGGTGATCTGGTCACATGAGACCAAAATTCAACTTTATGGCCTAAAAGTAAAACTCTATGTGTGGGGAAAACTAACACTGCACATCACCCTGAACACACCATCCCCACCGTGAAACATGGTGGTGGCAGCATCATGTGGTGGGGATGGTTTTCTTCAGCAGGGACAGGGAAGCTGGTCAGAGTTGATGGGAAGATGGATGGAGACAAATACAGGACAATCTTAGAAGAAAACCTGTTAGAGTCTACAAAAGACTTGAGACTGGGGCGGAGGTTCACCTTCCAGCAGGACAACGACCCGAAACATCCAGCCAGAGCTACAATGGAATGGTTTAGATCAAAGCATATTCATGTGTTAGAATGGCCCAGTCACAGTCCAGACCTAAATCACATTGAGAATCTGTGGCAAGACTTGAAAATTGCTGGTCACAGACGCTCTCCATCCAATCTGACAGAGCTTGAGATATTTTACAAAGAAGAATGGGCAGAAATGCCCTCTCTAGATGTGCAAAGCTGGTAGAGACACCCCCAAAAAGACTTGTAGAGAAAGGGGGTTCTACAAAGTATTGACTCCGGGGGGCGCCATACAAATGCCCCTCCCCCCCCCACACTTTTCACATATTTATTTGTATCATTTATCATTTACCTTCCACTTCACAATTATGTATAGGTCCTCGCTTCGGCAGGACATATACTAAAATTGGAACGATACAGAGAAGATTCAGGACTTCTCCAGAGCCTCCCCCATCCTCTGGAATGCTCTACCCCAATCCGTCCGATTTTCTCCTACTTTATCCACTTTCAGACGATCCCTGAAAACTCATCTCTTCAGAGAAGCCTATCTGCCCCCCACCTAACAACTGTACATTTATCTTCTCAATCAGCCCATCCCCCACAGTTATTACCTCTTGTATCTCTGGACCTTCCCTCTTAGATTGTAAGCTCTAAGGATCAGGACCCTCTGATTCCTACTGTATTAAAGTGTATTGTATTTGTACTGTCTACTCTCAAGATGTAAAGCGCTATGTAAACTGTTGGTACTATATAAATCCTGTATAATAATAATAATAATAATAATAATAATAATAATAATAATAATAATTATGTGCCACTTTGAAGAAGCCCACAACATTGGACATGGACTGTGCTTTAATTCCTGACGTGGGAGTACGTGTCGTATGTCCACAGACAGTCTTCTGTAGCATTAGACACATTGAAAATTAGGGCTCTTGCACGCTGAGTGTCAAAAACGCTGCTTTTACAGGTGTTTGATGTTTTTCTTTTTCTGCCTCTAAACGCCCCTCTATGTTAGCCTAGGTGTCCATGCACATATAGCCATTTACAGGCATTTAGAGGCAAAAAACCCCAAAAACCATCACTTGCATGTTCAAGAGAAGAGTGTTTCGGCAGATAAGACACAAAACGCACCAAAACACCTGTAAGCGAGTTCAGCGCTTGAGCGTTCATTCGTTCCGATTGCCAGAATAAATGAATATTCTGGCCAATGGAATGAAGGAGCACCCAAATGTTTGACGTGTCTGAACGCACCTAAAGCAATGTTCCCAACGCACAAGTACCTGAGAAAGGTTAAAGAGTGAGTGGGCGCTGCAGCAAATAACCAGCTGGAGACTGGAATGACTCCAGGCAAGAGATATATCACCAGCACACCAGGGAACTCCATAAAAGGGTCCAATGCTTTATTGAACAATCACAGCAGAAGATAGCAATGTTTCTAAGCAACGCAGGACACCTTCATCAGGCATGGTCACATGGACACAAGGCTGATGAAGGGGTCTTGCGTGGCTCCGAAACATCGCTATCTTCTGCTGTGATGATTGTTCAGTAAAGCGCTGGACCCCTTTATGAAGTCCCCTGGTGTGCTGGTGACATATTTCTTGCCTTGAACGCACCTAAACGCATTAGCAAAATGTGGCTTTAGGCACATTTTCCTCCCCTGGAGTCCAGCGGAGGAAAAAAAAGTTGAAGCCTCCTATGCCTTGTAAGTTGACCACAACTGCAGTTGAAGACGCCTATGTCTTGTAAGTTGACCACAACTGCAGTTGAAGCCACCTATGTCTTGTAAGTTGACCACAGCTCAACTACAGTTGAAGCCACCTTGGCCTTGTAAATTGACCACAACTGCAGTTGAAGACATCTATGCCTCGCAAGTTGACCACAACTGCAGTTGAGGCCACCTATGTCTTGTAAGTTGATCACAACTGCAGATGAGGCCACCTATGCCTTGTAAATTGACTACAACTGCAGTTGAGGCCACCTATGTCTTGTAAGTTGACCATAACTGCAGTTAAGGGCCACCTATGCCTTCTAAGTTGACCACAACTGCAGTTGAGGCCACATATGCTTTGTGAGTTGACCACAACTGCAGTTGAAGCCACCTATGCCTCGCAAGTTGACCACAACTGCCGTTGAGGCCACCTATGCCTTGAAGGTTGACCACAACTGCAATTGAAGCCAACTATGCCTTTTAAGATAACCACAACTGCAGTTGAGGCCACCTTTGCCTTGTAAGTTGACCACAAATGCAGTTGAGGCTACCTATGCCTTGTAAGTTGACCACAAATGCAGTTGAGGCTACCTATGCCTTTTAAGTTGACCACAACTGCAGTTGAGGTCACCTATGCCTTGTAGATTGACTACAACAGCAGTTGAGGCCACCTATGCCTTGCAAGTTGACCACAACTGCCCTACTGTAACCATTCATATAGTTAGGGAGGAACTTGATGGTCCTTATGAAGTTGAAAACACAACTGAAATAAAAAACAAAGCAAGAAATAAATACATTGCACAATATCATTATTTAGAAAGATGATGGTGGTGTCTCTTTAACGATCTCGGGCCCCGTACAGCCGTGCTAAGGTGAGGCCACGTGGCTGCTGAAGAGAGATGAAGTTTATGACTGATGGTTGTTTAATGAACTCTAGATGGGATGACAAATGTCACAAATGGCTTAAACCGGGGAAGATAGAGCACAGATACTGCTGGGCCGGCTCTATGGATGCCTGGAAGCCATACATCTTCACAACGACGCATGGCCTGTGTAAACTGTTTAGAAATCCCAGCAGAGACAAAGCAGCCTTCCTGGAGTAACAGGAGCGAACCCCACCTCCTCTCTAGGTGCAACCTCTTCACCGTCCTTCTCAATTGTCGCAGTGGCCTCGCGTCCCCTGCTATGGGTCGCTTTCAGCCTGTCAAGCAAATTAATGGTGGAGGCTCAATTTTTATTATACAGAGTCTGGAGCGCTGACAAGGAGCAGACGGGCTCTCAACGTCAAATTTCTTCCAGAAAACAGGAGTTAAGAGGAAAAAATGAAGAAATGATAAATTCAAGATATTTTCTGGGTAAAATAGACACAGATATTTACATCAGCGGGATCAGCCGGCGCGGCGAATGGTGTATTTCAAGGCAAGATGGAGGACTTGACAGCACCATATCTCTTTTGGTGAAGTGTGTGGAGGATGGGGGACGCGTGTGCATTCCAGGGACTGAAAATAGGAAATAAACTAAAGTAATACTTTAATGGTACAGATGAGGATGTCAGGTGGGAGAGAGAGGCAGACTGGGGACTCGCTATAATAGGGTGACCAGACGCAGTGCCGGGGACGAGGTCAACCAGTGCTCAAGGTGAGGAGAGAAAAAATGTTCCTGAATTGGTGGTGTCACCAAAAAGAAAAAAATCTTCTTGAGTCAGTGGTGTCACCAAAAAGAAAAAATCTTCTTGAGTCAGTGGTGTCACCAAAAAGAAAAATGTCCATGCATAAATGGTGTCATAGAAGACAAAAAAAAAAGGCCTCTGAGTCAGTGGTGTCACCAAAAAAAATGTCCATTCATCGGTGGTGTCACCAAAAAGAAATGTCCATTCATCTGTGGTGTCACCAAAAAAAATGTCCATTCATCGGTGGTGTTGTAAAAAAAAAATGTCCATTCATCGGTGGTGTCACCAAAAAAAATGTCCATTCATCGGTGGTGTCACCAAAAAGAAAAAAATGTCCATTCATCGGTGGTGTCACCAAAAAGAAAAAAATGTCCCTGAATTGGTGGTGTCACCAAAAAGAAAAAAATCTTCTTGAGTCAGTGGTGTCACCAAAAAGAAAAATGTCCATGCATAAATGGTGTCATGGAAGAGTCAGTGGCGTCACTGAATGGAAAAATGTCCATTCATCGGTGGTGTCACCAAAAAAAATGTCCATTCATCAGTGGTGTTGTAAAAAAAAATGTCCATTCATCGGTGGTGTCACCAAAAAAAATGTCCATTCATCGGTGGCGTCACCAAAAAGAAAAAAATGTCCATGTATTGGTGGTGTCACTGAAATTAAAAAAATGTCTTTGAGTTTGTGATGTCACTGAAAAGAAAAAATGTTCTTAAAGCAGTGGTGTCACAAAAAACAAAAACAAATGTCCTTGTGTTGGTTTGTGGTGTCGCCAAAAATAAAAAATGCCCATGCGTCGGTGGTGTCACTGAAAAGAAAAAATGTTCTTGAGTCAGTTGTGTCACTATAAAAGGAAGTGCCCGAATAAGGATCTTGATGGCAGGATCACCAGGGAGTATGCCTGGGAAGAGGTTGCACGTTCCAGTTGCTTTGTGTCGGTCACTCATGCTGGTTGCAGGGCTGAGGAAATGACGGCATTTCCTTCCTCTGCCAGTGATGGCGCCAGCGAGGTACAATGCCAACTCTCTCATTGGACTGTTAGGTTGGCGATCCAATCCGAGTTCAGGATTCTCCGACTGCTGAACAATAATCCGGCAAACAAAAAAAAAGTACAATTAGAAAAGACGAACCGTCTCCGATCCATCTGCCTGCTGATCGCCCTTCCCGTCCAATCAGCAGCAGCCAGTCGGGGGTGAGGTCACCTTGTGATTGCCGCAATTAGGAATAAATGGGAACCATCAACGTTCCGCAATCAGCATAATTGTGGCGCAGAGGAAGTCTTCCCTCACCTGTCCCTTCTCATTTCATCGTCTCTGCGGGGGCCCCGTGTCCCCCAACACTTCTAATTTCATCGTCTCTGCGGGGCCCCGTGTCCCCCAACACTTCTTATTTCATCGTCTCTGCGGGGCCCCGTGTCCCCCAACACTTCTTATTTCATCGTCTCTGCGGGGCCCCGTGTCCCCCAACATTTCTCTTTTCATTGTCTCTGCGGGGCCCTGTGTCCCCCAACACTTCTCATTTCATTGTCTCTGCGGGGCCCCGTGTCCCCCAACACTTCTCATTTCATCGTCTCTACGGGGCCCCGTGTCCCCCAACACTTCTCATTTCATTGTCTCTGCGGGGCCCCGTGTCCCCCAACACTTCTCATTTCATCGTCTCTACGGGGCCCCGTATCCCCCACCACTTCTCATTTCATCGTCTCTACGGGGCCCCGTGTCCCCCAACACTTCTTATTTCATCGTCTCTACGGGGCCCCGTGTCCCCCAACACTTCTTATTTCATCGTCTCTACGGGGCCCCGTGTCCCCCAACACTTCTCATTTCATCTTCTCTACGGGGCCCCGTGTCCCCCAACACTTCTTATTTCATTGTCTCTGCGGGGCCCCGTGTCCCCCAACACTTCTCATTTCATCGTCTCTGCGGGGCCCCATGTCCCCCAACACTTCTCATTTCATCGTCTCTACGGGGCTCCGTGTCCCCCAACACTTCTCATTTCATCGTCTCTGCGGGGCCCCATGTCCCCCAACACTTCTCATTTTATCGTCTCTGTGGGGCCCCGTGTCCCCCAACACTTCTCATTTCATCGTCTCTACGGGGCTCCGTGTCCCCCAACACTTCTCATTTCATCGTCTCTGCGGGGCCCCGTGTCCCCCAACACTTCTCATTTCATCGTCTCTGCGGGGCCCCGTGTCCCCCAACACTTCTCGTTTTATCGTCTCTGTGGGGCCCCGTGTCCCCCAACACTTCTCATTTCATCGTCTCTGCGGGGCCCCGTGTCCCCCAACACTTCTCATTTCATCGTCTCTGCGGGGCCCCGTGTCCCCCAACACTTATCGTTTTATCGTCTCTGTGGGGCCCCGTGTCCCCCAACACTTCTCATTTCATCGTCTCTGCGGGGGCTCCGTGTCCCCCAACACTTCTCATTTCATCGTCTCTACGGGGCCCCGTGTCCCCCAACACTTCTCATTTCATCGTCTCTGCGGGGCCCCGTGTCCCCCAACACTTCTCATTTCATCGTCTCTACGGGGCCCCGTGTCCCCCAACACTTCTCATTTCATCGTCTCTACGGGGCCCCGTGTCCCCCAACACTTCTCATTTCATCGTCTCTGTGGGGCTCCGTGTCCCCCAACACTTCTCATTTCATTGTCTCTGCGGGGCCCCGTGTCCCCCAACACTTCTTATTTCATCGTCTCTACGGGGCCCCGTGTCCCCCAACACTTCTTATTTCATCGTCTCTACGGGGCCCCGTGTCCCCCAACACTTCTCATTTCATCTCTGCGGGGCCCCGTGTCCCCCAACACTTCTCATTTCATCTCTGCGGGGCCCCGTGTCCCCCAACACTTCTCATTTCATCGTCTCTGCGGGGGCTCCGTGTCCCCCAACACTTCTCATTTCATCGTCTCTGTGGGGGGCTCTGTGTCCCCCAACACTTCTCTTTTCATTGTCTCTGCGGGGGCTCCGTGTCCCCCAACGTTTCCCATTTCCTCGTCTCTGCGGGGGCTCCGTGTCCCCCAACACTTCTCTTTTCATCGTCTCTACGGGGCCCCGTTCACACCCCAAGGTATTTGAAATGCACAATTTTTACACTTTTTTGTGTATTTTGACACGTTTTACATGCGACGCACATAGGACGGCCCATGGATTTCACCGGTCTGCCTTACACACGGCAAAGTAGCTCATAAAGCTTCTTGCCACATTCCTGTTTGCGCATTTTTTTGCTGCATGTTCTTCCACGTGGTAAAATGCAAATTTGTGTCCTGTGTTTGGGGTTTCAATTAAGGTCACCGCAACGGGCATTATTTTTGCAATTTCCAGGAGACTTTCACACCTAAACGTTCCGTGAACGTGCGCAAAACGCGAAGTTGCTTCCTGGTTTTGGGGTGCCATTAACAATTATTGTCACTGCAACGTGCGTGTTTTTTTCAGATGTTTCAGGAGACTTAGGCTCCGTTCACACCGAAACGTTCCATGAGTGGGAGGAATAGTGCCCCATCATTGGTATCAGTGGGAGGAATAGTGCCCCATCATTGGTATCAGTGGGAGGAATAGTGTCCCATCATTGGTGACAGTGGGAGGAATAGTGCCCCATCATTGGGGTCAGTGGGAGGAATAGTGTCCCATCATTGGTGTCAGTGGGAGGAATAGTGCCCCATCATTGGGGTCAGTGGGAGGAATAGTGCCCCATCATTGGTGACAGTGGGAGGAATAGTGCCCCATCATTGGTATCAGTGGGAGGAATAGCGCCCCATCATTGGTGTCAGTGCGAGGAATAGTGCCCCATCATTGGTGACAGTGGGAGGAATAGTGCCCCATCATTGGTGTTAGTGCGAGGAATAGTGCCCCATCATTGGTGACAGTGGAAGGAATAGTGCCCCATCATTGGTATCAGTGGGAGGAATAGTGCCCCATCATTGGTGTCAGTGGGAGGAATAGTGTCCCATCATTGGTGACAGTGGAAGGAATAGTGCCCCATCATTGGTGTCAGTGGGAGGAATAGTGCCCCATCATTGGTGTCAGTGGGAGGAATAGTGTCCCATCATTGGTGTCAGGGGGAGGAATAGTGTCTCATCATTGGTGTCAGTGGAAGGAATAGTGTCCCATCATTGGTGTCAGTGGGAGGAATAGTGTCCCATCATTGGTGTCAGTCGGAGGAATAGTGTCCCATCATTGGTATCAGTGGGAGGAATAGTGTCCCATCATTGGTATCAGTGGGAGGAATAGTGTCCCATCATTGGTATCAGTGGGGGGAATAGTGCCCCATCATTGGTATCAGTGGGAGGAATAGTGTCCCATCATTAGTATCAGTGGGAGGAATAGTGTCCCATCATTGGTGTCAGTGGGAGGAATAGTGTCCCATCATTGGTATCAGTGGGAGGAATAGTGTCCCATCATTGGTGTCAGTGGGGGGAATAGTGCCCCATCATTGGTGTCAGTGGGGGGAATAGTGCCCCATCATTGGTGTCAGTGGGAGGAATAGAGTCCCATCATTGGTATCAGTGGGAGGAATAGTGTCCCATCATTGGTGTCAGTGGGAGGAATAGTGTCCCATCATTGGTGTCAGTGAGAGGAATAGTGCCCCATCATTGGTATCAGTGGGAGGAATAGTGCCCCATCATTGGTGTCATTGGGCCCCAGATTCTGGAGTTGGGGGGGTTATATGCTGATGATCGGTTCTCCGGAGTGATTTGGTGTCAGCGACCTTCCCGGGTGACACAATAATAAAGTCCGGGGGTCTCATTTCATTGGAAGTCTCTTTACCCCGAAACATATAATTTCCCATGAAAAGCGAATCACATTCTCACGTTTTGTCTATAAATCCCCCAAATGAATCACAACATAAATATTTGTCTTGTAATGTACAGAATTCCCCAGAAGACGTTCTAGAAATGTTCGGGTCTTAAACTGATGGCCCTCCAGCTGTTGCAGAACTACAAGTCCCATGAGGCATTGCAAGGCTGACGGTGACAAGCATGACACCCTCAGAATGGGGAATGATGGGACTTGTAGTTTCACAACACCTGGAGAGCCGCCAGTTTGAGACATTCTGCGAGGGACGGAACGCTTTCTGTTTACATTAAAGAAACAACAACAGCAACTTCCATTCTGATTGGTCAGAAATCATTCACTGGTTACATGGAACCCAAAGTCACAAACTAATCACTGATCAATAAAAAGCTGTCTGGTCTTTGCCTAGGCTGAGGGAATTTCGTCAGTCTGCTGCAGGCAGGTAGAAGCATTTCCTTAGTCTCCCTTCCCCAGAGATCACTTAGACTGTACATTGTAACGACTCACAAGGAGAGAAGCTGCAGCAGGGGGCTGATCTGCGTCAAACATTTGTGAACTAGAACTGCAGAGGCATCTCTGAGCCGGCATCTCAGCCCAGGAAGTGGAGGATGCCTGAACAAAGATGGAGCCGTTCTTCCGGATAGAAAAGTAGGAGGCATTGTCAGGGGGAGTCCTGCGATCTCTATGAGAGGTAATAAACACATGGAAGGGGGACACTGACACATTACTCAGCATGCTGCAGATGTAGACGCCCCGGGCCGATGAACACCCAATGCCCCCCTCCCCCGAGGTGACTGGTGACCATACATGCTGTCCAGATCAACGAGCATTCCCCATTCTGTATCTACAATCTGAACATCTTCCTGGAGAGGAACAACCTACACCTAATTTTATTCTGCAGAGCTCCTTGTAGGAGGGGTCCCTTAGAAGAGCCCTGTGGCCCCTAGGGACCCTTATTACTTCATTTGATCCCTGCTGTTTTCTGGATCGTGCAGCAAGGGCCCTGGAAGGGGTTAAATGTTAAGAGAACAGTCTGGGCTCCTTGTAGGCGGTGTATCTGCACAGTCATGTTGCATTGCAGGGGCCCCTGTGGCCCCTCGGAGTCCTTATTGCTTCATCTAAAACTTGCTGTAGAGGGGATCACACAGCAAGGGCCTGGGAAGGGGTTAAACCCTCCATGCCGTGCAGAGCAGAGCACGGCGTCTCTCACTGGGCTGTTACATCACCCGGTGGCGAAATTCTTGCGGTTCGCCGTTTCCCCATCTGGGGTTTTGCAGTGAATGCCTCCAGGTGATGGACTCATAGTGGATTCATTGTCACCTTTCACTGAGCCCCCACTAACCGCTGCAGGTGTGCCCCCCAATACACCCTGTCCTCGCGGTCCTGAATATGCAGGAAGGAACGGAATCGCAGACCTGCGGTGCACCTCTAACCTTCTTCCTAGGAAGGTTTCACAAGTCGGGGGAGGAAGGAACTGCTGAAATGTCCGTTTCCTAAATCTGCAACATGTTTCAGAAACCAGGGTCGTGTATTGCTCCAGGGTCGTGTATTGCTCCAGGGTCGTGTATTGGCTCCAGGGTCGTGTATTGGCTCCAGGGTCGTGTATTGGCTCCAGGGTCGTGTATTGGCTCCAGGGTCGTGTATTGGCTCCAGGGTTGTGTATTGGCTCCAGGGTCGTGTATTGGCTCCAGGGTCGTGTATTTCTCCAGGGTCGTGTATTGCTCCAGGGTCGTGTATATTGGCTCCAGGGTCGTGTATTTCTCCAGGGTCGTGTATTGCTCCAGGGTCGTGTATTTCTCCAGGGTCGTGTATTGGCTCCAGGGTCGTGTATTGCTCCAGGGTCGTGTATTGCTCCAGGGTCGTGTATTGGCTCCAGGGTCGTGTATTGCTCCAGGGTCGTGTATTGGCTCCAGGGTCGTGTATTGCTCCAGGGTCGTGTATTGCTCCAGGGTCGTGTATATTGTCTCCAGGGTCGTGTATTGTTTCAGGGTCGTGTATTGCTCCAGGGTCGTGTATTGCTCCAGGGTCGTGTATATTGTCTCCAGGGTCGTGTATTGGCCCCAGGGTCGTGTATTGCTCCAGGGTCGTGTATTGCTCCAGGGTCGTGTATTGCTCCAGGGTCGTGTATTGCTCCAGGTTCGTGTATTGCTCCAGGGTCGTGTATTGCTCCAGGGTCGTGTATTGCTCTAAGGTCGTGTATTGGCTCCAGGGTCGTGTATTGGCTCCAGGGTCGTGTATTGCTCCAGGGTCGTGTATTGCTCCAGGGTCGTGTATTGCTCCAGGGTCGTGAATTGGCTCCAGGGTCGTGAATTGGCTCCAGGGTCGTGTATTGGCTCCAGGGTCGTGTATTTCTCCAGGGTCGTGTATTGCTCCAGGGTCGTGTAATTCTCCAGGGTCGTGTATTGGCTCCAGGGTCGTGTATTGGCTCCAGGGTCATGTATTTCTCCAGGGTCGTGTATTGGCTCCAGGGTCGTGTATTGGCTCCAGGGTCATGTATTTCTCCAGGGTCGTGTATTGCTCCAGGGTCGTGTATTGCTCCAGGGTCGTGTATTGGCTCCAGGGTCGTGTATTTCTCCAGGGTCGTGTATTGCTCCAGGGTCGTGTATTGGCTCCAGGGTCGTGTATTGGTTCCAGGGTTGTGTATTTCTCCAGGGTCATGTATTGCTCTAGGGTTGCGTATTGCTCCAGGGTCGCGAATTTCTCCAGGGTCGTGTATTGGCTCCAGGGGCGTGTATTTCTCCAGGGTCATGTATTGCTCCAGGGTCGCGTATTGCTACAGGGTCGCGTATTTCTCCAGGGTCGTGTATTGGCTCCAGGGTCGCGTATTGCTCCAGGGTCGCGTATTTCTCCAGGGTCGTGTATTGATTCCAGGGTCGTGTATTTTTCCAGGGTCGTGTATTTCTCCAGGGTTGTGTATTTCTCCAGGGTCGTGTATTTCTCCAGGGTCGTGTATTTCTCCAGGGTCGTGTATTTTTCCAGGGTCGTGTATTGGCTCCAGGGTCGTGTATTGGCTCCAGGGTCGTGTATTTCTCCAGGGTCGTGTATTGGCTCCAGGGTCGTGTATTGGCTCCAGGGTTGTGTATTTCTCCAGGGTCGTGTATTGGCTCCAGGGTCCTGTATTGGCTCCAGGGTCGTGTATTTCTCCAGGGTCGTGTATTTCTCCAGGGTCGTGTATTGGCTCCAGGGTCCTGTATTGGCTCCAGGGTTGTGTATTTCTCCAGGGTCGTGTATTGGCTCCAGGGTCGTGTATTTTTCCAGGGTCGTGTATTGGCTCCAGGGTCGTGTATTTCTCCAGGGTCGTGTATTGGCTCCAGGGTCGTGTATTGGCTCCAGGGTCCTGTATTGGCTCCAGGGTTGTGTATTTCTCCAGGGTCGTGTATTTCTCCAGGGTCGTGTATTGGCTCCAGGGTCGTGTATTGCTCTAAGGTTGTGTCTTGGCTCCAGGTTCGTGTATTGGCTCCAGGGTCGTGTATTGCTCTAAGGTCGTGTATTGGCTCCGCGGTCGTGTATTGCTCCAGGGTCGTGTATTGGCTCCAGGGTCGTGTATTGTCTCCAGAGTCGTGTATTGGCTCCAGGCTCGTGTATTGCTCCAGAGTCGTGTATTGGCTCCAGGCTCGTGTATTGCTCCAGAGTCGTGTATTGGCTCCAGGCTCGTGTATTGTCTCCAGGGTCGTGTATTGCTCCAGGGTCGTGTATTGGCTCCAGGGTCGTGTATTTCTCCAGGGTCGTGTATTGTCTCCAGGGTCGTGTATTGTCTCCAGGGTCGTGTATTGCTCCAGGGTCGTGTATTTTTCCAGATGGGGCAACTTATTCATTGCAATGAGCTGCCCTACCCTAGAGAAAGGCAGGGAAAGAAGCCTCAACCCCTTTTCTTTATATTGTGCTGCACTGAACTGCATGGTGACGTGCATTTCTCTGCGCGCACATTCCCGACACGCACAAAACGTGAACTAAACATTAAAGCTGAAGCCTATATTTTGCCCTCCCATCAACGTGCTGATAAGATTTTCATTTTCATGACATTTTAAGTCATCACTGGGTCTCTATGCTTCTCTATGCAATGCAGGCAGATTATGTCTGGTGGGAGGGGCCTGGCAGGGTGCTGTACATAGAAAATATCACAGCACTCTAGCTCAGTCTGAATGCTGAATCTTCAGCCCTGATACAAGCAGTGGGAAGAGTTATGCAAATATCACAATGCTTAATCTTCAGATTAAGATTCAGCATTGTGATATTTACATAACTCCTCCTACTGCTTGCATCAGGGCTCTTGAGAGGAGGGAGCTGTGATGGTTTCCATGTGAGGCCCCTCCCACCAGCCACAATCTGCCTGTATTGCATATAGAAGCACAGAGCCCCAGTAATGATGCCACGCCCCTTTCATGTGTTAGATTTCATTTCTACCAATCATGGAGGGCGAGCCTCACAGGTGGGTGTTACCTAGTGGTATTTATAGAAATATAGCCAGCCTAGGAACAATCACCCCCCCTCTCCTATTCACCTATCAAGGAATTCTGAAATTAAGGATTCTTGGGGGGGGGGGGGGGGGACTTAGGCAGAGTGCTGTGATTTTTTTCTATGTACAGCACTCTTCTGGCCCCTCCCATCAGCCATGATCTGCCTGCATTGCATAGAGAAGCACAGAGACCCAGTGATGAGGCCACGCCCCTTTTATTTTTTAGACTTCATTTCTGCCAATCATAAAGGCTCAGGGACACATGCAACCTACCTAGGAACACCCACTCCTCCATCTGCCATCCACCTATCAAGGCATTCTGATATTTGCATAACTCCTCCCACTGAGGGCTCTTGGGAGGAGTACCGAAGCAGGGTGCCCCTCCCACCAGCCATGATCTGCCTGTATTGCATAGAGAAGCACAGAGACCCAGAGATGATGTCACAGGGTATAATATAAGGTATATAATGATAGTGGATAGGGTCATTGGGGGAGGGGGGAGGGGGGACCCGGGAAATATAAGCAGATGAAGGGTTAAGCAATGCACAGGCAGCTCTGCGATGGTCGGCGTCCTGCGTCTGTCTGCGATGGTCGGCGTCCTGCGTCTGTCTGCGATGGTCGGCGTCCTGCGTCTGTCTGCGATGGTCGTGTCCTGCGTCTGTCTGCGATGGTCGTGTCCTGCGTCTGTCTGCGATGGTCGGGGTCCTACGTCTGTCTGCGAAGGTCGGCGTCCTGCGTCTGTCTGCGATGGTCCTGTCCTGCGTCTGTCTGCGAAGGTCGGCGTCCTGCGTCTGTCTGCGATGGTCCTGTCCTGCGTCTGTCTGCGATGGTCGGGGTCCTGCGTCTGTCTGCGATGGTCGGGGTCCTGCGTCTGTCTGTGATGGTTGGGGTCCTGTGTCTGTCGGTATTTATTAGGAGGTATTGGGAGGTATCGGGGGGTATTGGGGGGTATTGGGAGGTATCGTGGGGGTATTGGGGGGTATTATGGGGTATTAGGAGGTATTGGGAGGTATTAGGAGGTATTTATTCTGAGGTATTGGGAGGTACTGGGGGGTATCGGAGGGTATTGTGGGGTATTGGGGGGTATGGGGAGGTATCAGGGGGTATTGGGAGGTATTGGGGGGTATCGGGGGTATCAGGGGGTATTGGGAGGTATTGGGGGGTATCGGAGGGTATCGGGAGGTATTGGGAGGTATCGGGGGTATCGGGGGGTATTGGGAGGTATCGGGGGTATCGGAGGGTATTGAGGGGTATCGGGGGGTATCAGGGGGTATTGGGAGGTATTGGGGGGTATCGGGAGGTATTGGAAGGTATTGGGAGGTATCGGGGGTATCGGGGGGTATTGGGGGGTATTGGGGGTATCAGGGGGTATTGGGAGGTATTGGGGGGTATCGGGAGGTATCGGGGGGTATCGGGGGGTATTGGGAGGTATTAGGGGGTATTTATTAGGAGGTATTGGGAGGTATTGGGGGGTATTTATTAGGAGGTATTGGGAGGTATTGGGGGGTATTGGGAGGTATTGAGGGGTATTTATTCTGAGGTATTGGGAGGTATTGGGGGGTATCGGAGGGTATTGAGGGGTATCGGGAGGTATTGGGAGGTATTGGAGGGTATCGGGGGGTATCGGAGGGTATTGGGAGGTATCGGGGGTATCGGCGGGTATTGGGGGGTATTGGAGGGTATCGGGGGGTATTGGGAGGTATTGGGGGGTATCGGGGGTATCGGCGGGTATTGGGGGGTATTGGAGGGTATCGGAGGGTATTGGGAGGTACTGGGGGGTATCGGAGGGTATTGAGGGGTATCGGGGGTTATCGGGGGGTATCGGGGGGTATTGGGAGGTATTGGGGGGTATCGGGGGTATCGGGGGTATCGGGGGGTATTGGGAGGTATTTGGAGGTATCGGGGGGTATTGGGAGGTATTGGGGGGTATTAGGGGGTATCGGAGGGTA
Organism: Lithobates clamitans; assembly: GCA_037952925.1. NCBI lineage: Eukaryota > Metazoa > Chordata > Amphibia > Anura > Ranidae > Lithobates > Lithobates clamitans. The sequence goes on along the minus strand of JBBGZY010003475.1, from coordinate 35,422 downwards.
TTGAGGGGTATCGGGGGTATTGGGAGGTATTGGGGGGTATCGGGGGGTATTGTGGGGTATCGGGAGGTATTGGGGGGTATCGGGAGGTATCGGGAGGTATTGGGAGGTATTGGAAGGTATTGGGAGGTATTGGGGGGTATCGGGGGTATCGGCGGGTATTGGGGGGTATTGGAGGGTATCGGAGGGTATTGGGAGGTACTGGGGGGTATCGGAGGGTATTGAGGGGTATCGGGGGTTATCGGGGGGTATCGGGGGGTATTGGGAGGTATTGGGGGGTATCGGGGGTATCGGGGGTATCGGGGGGTATTGGGAGGTATTTGGAGGTATCGGGGGGTATTGGGAGGTATTGGGGGGTATTAGGGGGTATCGGAGGGTATTGAGGGGTATCGGGGGTATTGGGAGGTATTGGGGGGTATCGGGGGGTATTGTGGGGTATCGGGAGGTATTGGGGGGTATCGGGAGGTATCGGGAGGTATTGGGAGGTATTGGAAGGTATTGGGAGGTATCGGGGGGTATCGGGAGGTATCGGGGGGTATTGGGGGTATCGGGAGGTATTGGGGGGTATTGGGAGGTATTGGGGGGTATCGGGGGGTATTGGGGGGTATTGGGAGGTATTGGGGGGTATCGGGGGGTATTGGGGGGTATCAGGAGGTATCGGGGGGTATCAGGAGGTATTTATTAGGAGGTATTAGGAAGTTGGGTCACTTCCTCCCCGGTGAAGACACAGTGTCCTGGGGACGATCTGATCGCCAAGCCCAATGCTGGAAGGTGATTGGCTGGAAGTTTTTGGTTGGGACCCCTCCTCTGATGATGATCGGAGGGGGGGGGGAGATCCCTCTTGATGTTTCCTACTAGACAATGACATCAGCTGGGAGCTGAGCGATCGAAGTACCCGGGGAGGGGGAGGAGGCGGCTCTGGGAGGAGGCACATAATTATTCCAGCACAGCTGAAGGCAGAACATTCGCCTCTCATACAAGGTCAGAGATTGATGGGACCAAATTCTCCTCCCAAGGATCCCACCGTCCGCTGAGCCAAGGGGGACCGGAGAACGATCGTTGGATGTGGCGTTCTCTCTCCTCCTCGCGGTGGTCTTGTCTCCTTTCCCACCTTGGAATTGTGACTAAAGGAACATCATGACTCTACTGGGATCGGAACATTCCCTACTGATCCGGAGCAAGTTCAGAACAGGTAGGACGCCAAATGCCGCCGACCGTCCGTTCGTCCGTCTGTGGGACGATCGACTTTTATTATTGTGATATTCGCAGGACACATACGGGGAAAAACCTCTGCTAAAAAAAAAATAATAATAATATTTTTTTGTAAAACGACTCGAGATTTTAGCCGCCGCAGCCAGAGTGGTCGATCGTATCTACAAAGGGTCGTCCGGCGCCCCCAGAATGGTCCTCCGTACCTTTAAGGGAGGCGGCGCCCTGCATTTTATTTATTATTATATTATATAGAGCCAGCAATGTATATACCGACCTCAGGAGCTGACAATCTAAGGCTGATCATACCCGTACAATCTGATTGTACAATCTCTCTTACAAGGGTCTGTCTGATTGGATACAGATTGTATGGATCTGTCCTTTTATATTCTATCGTTTTGGTCAATCGATTGTACAGTGTATGACCACAAGCCCGGGGGGGGGGGGACATGCAAACTCCATGCAGCCGGTGTCTTGGTTGGGATTTGGACGGAGGACCCCGGTGCTCCACGACTGATCCCCACCGAGCCCGCTTATTGATGATGGGGATGCCAGTGTCTTCCCCCGCACTGTATGATGTCACATAGATGGAAAATCGATCGTTAATACCGATAACAGAAACGAGAATGCGACTTGAAAGATCTCACACTTAAAAAAAAAAAAAACATTTTTGGGAAGCTGCCCACACACTGTACAACCTGATTGTACAATCTCCTTTATCGTGACCATATGTGCTTCTAGTAAACAATCAACTTCTTTTTTCCGATCGATCAATACAAGGTAGACAACCTATTCAATCGTTCCGATACGCACAGAGAAACGGGTCTCCATTGATAGTTGTCAGAGACGAAGTTACTGTTGTCAGCCTCTTAATCTGATCGATTGAAATGTCATTGAGTTCATGAACAAAGCATTTGAGGGCTGCCGATCGATAGAAGACAATCAATATATTTCTGCCATGGCTGATCAACTCAGTCTAGATCGATCGGAAAGGGTGGTCATGGTTGTTCAATCGTTTGCGGATTTGATCGGTTGGATTCAATCGAACGTCGATCGGATAATAAGATCGAAGCATGTATGGCCACCGTTACATCTCTCCGTAGCGGAAGGGCTCCCCTGATTTCATACAAATTGAATGGATTGTGTCGGTTTGATGACGGAGGTTTTACAGAGATTGTACAATCAGATTGGATGGTGTATGGTCAGCTTAAGGCTCCATTCACATTTGTGCAGCTCTGAAGCGACTTGGATGCGACTTTGACCGGTGATAATTGATAACATTCATGTGCGACTTTCATGCGACTCCTGAGGGTTCACTTTGCAGTCTGTGGCACTCAAGTCGCACCGAAGTCGCGCAGGAACCTTTTCTATAGTCGCCGCGTCTTACGGTCGCACCTATTTGAACGATTGTCATTAAAACACAACGGGGGGGGGGAGGGGGCGACTTGTCATGTGACTTTAGTGTTCAAAGTCGCCTGACAACCTGACAAGTGTGATTGGAGCCGAAGACGTTTTGCAGTCGCCCTTTTTTTTAAAAATGTAACAGACGATTGAAGTTTTTAGGGGGGAGAATTTTGTTACGGATAATCGGCCACGAATGGCGCGCAACGGGAATCCAATTGGGTGCGTCTCCATGCGTCGCGTACGGGGCGGCCCATTGCTTTTTTAATAGTGTGGGAAACGCTCGGGGACCCTTTTGAGAAATCGCAGCACAAA